>JASANE010028620.1:0-39031 GCA_030248225.1 Trileptium ribeirensis | reverse complement strand
GCTCCACCGGTATCCTATCGGCCATCGCATCCAGTTTCCCAATTTTGACTTTGATTTGGATGTTTTCTCCATCTTATCTATCCTGTTGAAATCCCTAAAGTTTCGGGCTGTTACATATTAGTAATCAAATCACGGGAACATACCCCGACGAGGCCACCTTTAGGATTGACACGTGCTCATAGTCTGGGTGCCAGGGCCAGTCGTGCAACACTCTAGGATTTAAACGGGACAATAGCGCAAAGGGGAATCTCGCCAAGGCTATACTAGGATCAGAGAACCCCGCTTAAGGAAGCAAGTAAATTATGAGGGAAAGGCGAGTCAGCCTTATTACATGTGAGCAGGCTTAAGGGTTAATTCTCCCTCGGGGGACCTTCATACCATTAGACACGTGGGCCAATATAGGGGCCAGGCCGAGCACCCTGGTTAACCCGCCGGCAGCCTACTAAGCTAAGCGGTTCCCTTAGGTCATCGCATAGATCACCGGGGAGTCGTGGAAGCCGGGGTTGTCCGGGCACCACACCAAGGAAAATGGTGGTGCAGCTGGGATCCTTTAGGGCCAGAACTGATCCTAGTAGAACAAAACAGCCGCAGCGCTTCATTTGCAATGCTTGAAAACAAAAAACAAGCCAGTGACAACAGCTGCGCTGCAAAGTTCCCAAAAGGCATGCAAACAAAACGAGGGATCTCCCACTAGTTGGGAAAATTTTCCGAGCGTGTCGCGTTCGTAATGGCCGGCGCGAAGTAAAATCTTACTGGTCCGACTTTCACTCCGGCTAGTCGCTTGCTTCCTAAAATAAAATTTTACATTCCACATAATCTATGGCTTTCCAGAGGTCGTTTTAGCCAACCGAGGAGGCGGTTTTGAATATGCCAATCAACTTATATCAATTCCTTGTTGACCGATGGTCCCGGAATTAACCTAAGCTGAACTTACGGACCGGTTTTGGTACCAACTCTGTAAACATCGCGCTTTGGTGTCTTTAGGGTCATACATATTTATAAGGGGAGAGGGGGATTATCAAATATAAGGATTAAACCCCCTGACGCTTGGACTTGTCACCAAGCCGCACCTGGGAGGCACATAGACCCGGTGAGAATCGCACTCACGGCTCCCTCCCCAGGCCGTCGCCGCGCGCGGAAATTCTGGCAAAAATTGAAGGAAAATTAGCAAATATTCGAAAAAATGTGAATCCAAACAGTTTCGAAAATTTGTCCTCAGTATGGACGTCCCCTCGCCACTGGCTGATCTCCAGGGGTTGACCCCTTATGGTTTATGCTTATTCGAAAATAGGATATTTATGGGTTTAAATAGAAGAAATGAGTATCAGTGAATATTTGGTGGCCCCCATTAAGCTTTTCGGGGCCCTTGGCACTCCTAGTACGTGCAGATGTAATTAGTCGTTCCAAATGACAAATTAAACCCGGAAATTTGAAATGAAAAATGCCCCTTATTTATATTTTTGTTAAAATTGCGACGTCCCATTTAGCGTGTTGCTGGGATCTTTCTTGGAACAAAGACTATACTCACTTTTGTTGCGCCACTACCCTTTACCATTTGTAACAAATTTTTCCTATTATTTTTATATTTTTTGGCCTGACTACTCCAAATGTATACATACAATATTGATATAATGTTGGCGATGCATTACCATGGTGCAACCCGCGCGACACGAATGCTCGCTTATACCAGTGCTACACTAATGACATAAATTGATGCGTACCGGGATAGATCTGCCCGTATAATTTCAACAAACATCAAAAGATAATTTAGTTTGACGTTCCGGCCGGTGTCCCAGTCACATCCGAGCACGCAAGTAACCCACAAGGGACTACACACAGTATACGAATTTACTTAATTCCTGCATTTCCCAATCCGGTTGATTCAGGCTGGTACCACGAATGATCCCAAATATATATGCTAGTCACAATTGTTTGTATTTCCCTATATTTTGCAAAAATCACTGCGAATTTGACGTGGCGTTCGGCTAAGAGGATTATATGAACAAGTATTTTATTTATTTACGCAAAGCACAATGATAATGCACTAGAATGACAATTTGGTTACACCTGCACTAAAACACAATCCTGGATAAGTACTAGAACGTAATTTTGGAATTAATATTTATCCCTGTTGAAAGTTCTCGAAAAGCTTGGTCTTTTAAGAGTGCAGCACTCATCAGTTTACTTCAGGATTTTCTATCATATATTTATCATATGAATGAGTAGTATGGATCTGGACAAATAATTTGTTTGAGTTTCAACTTATGACATTTTATAACCCACATTTAAACACATGATGTAAGGTCAGCTGTTGCCGTAATACACCACATTCTGTTAAACTAATAATATAAAGATTGAACAAGCTAGATTTGCAGAGTTTCACTAAACACACATAGTAACATTAGACTATTTTGAATTTTTTTGGAAGTTGCTAATGCTACAGGTTGCAATTATCTTTAACAAAAAAGGACAAAATCTTATTCCACTATTGTTCCTTTGTTCATCATAATTGTGTAAACGCAGGCTCAACTCAAGTCTCTGTAATCTAACCATGTATTGGCTAGCGCTAATTCAACCCATTTATTGCAATATTTTTAGTCATATGTAAGCCAGACTACAGATGACAGATGTTGATCCTGCATATTCGCCTTTGCGTCTTTTAGGTATTTAGATAGGCGCTTCGAGCTGTATTTTGCGAAAAACCAGTAGCTATACGTCTAAACTGGAAACATTTTTTAAAGAAATTATGTAAGAATCGATATATTTTGATACAATGAATAGCTTTAAGTTTCGGTCAGAAGTTATAATAATTGTTTACGTGTTTAAAAGTCTTTGAGTAGTAAATAATTTTGATTTTGCCATATTCCTGCCAAACTGAGTGTGACCATTTTTCAAAATATTCGACTAAGGGTGGGCGTTCACTTGTACAGCCGTCGCTTAAGACAACACAGTGACTGCAGGCGAAAAATACCGTGCTTGTGATTGACATATTTTTATCATTTTGATGGTGTAAATTCCAATTTCCCGTTTTGATTGAGCTTGTTATGTTGGTCAAGAATGTAATTAAGATGGTTGCTCTACTTCGCTTAGGGGTACATCGGGCATGTAAATATGGTAGGTAATGGCTAGGTTAGGCTCTAAAGGCGTGTTCACACGCTCAGACTTTTTGTTCAAATTTTGATCAAAATTTCAGCTCAAATTTTGATCAAAATTTGAAAGTATCTTTTTTGCATTTTTGGTAAGTTTGAACGTGTGAACACCGTTCAAACTATTCAACGATATACCTTCAGCCAATCATCGATGAGATGCATTACCTGAAAAAGTTTGAGCTCAAATTTTGAAACGTCACTATTTTCCTTCAAAATTTACCTTCAAATTTTTTTCAAAATTTGAGCAAAAAGTTTGAGCGTGTGAACACGCCTTAAGTCAAACTCAAACTTTAATACCATACGCTCATGGTCTTATGGCATGGTTTCTCTCAGAGTGTATAAGAAGGTGGCCTTCTGGTAATATTTGGAGATTTTGCCAGCACAGTTCCTCTGGTTGTTTTGGTTTACCCAGTTCATAGTCCAGGCAGCTGAAAATCTCAAAAATATCACCATTTTCAACAGTACAATAGCAATTCCCAAGTATTGTATTGTCGTTGAAATTTCATAACTGGATGCATGTTCAACTTGGAACATTTTGTACATAAAAATACTACCGTCCTATTATAGTAATACATGATTCGCTTTGCTGGCGTCACATAAAGTGTTAAGTTAATTTTTATATTCAGATTCCCCCACCGTTCCATATTTACAGAGGACGAATTGGTTCTTTCTAAAGGACGAATTGGTTCTTTCTAATTCCATTACAATTTTAGCATAAATACACTTTCAACGTGGCGAACATTCATAGCAAACATCTAAATTCTTCGCAAATCTTGGCTCATTATTGAAAACAATGCCGTTGTGCTTATACTGGGCAAATTTTATTAACAAGCTTTCATTGTCTAAACGGCGTGAGCCTTTTTTACTCGATGAAATCTGATTGGCTACGATTCCCATAAAGCGCAGATATGTCATATTGATCAGAACGTATCAGAGCCTACTGAGGTGCTTATTATTGGAGATTCACACTTCAACGAGGCTATTGGGTGTCTTAGTAGACGTAACTGAACTTCTACTCCAATCAACTATAGCAACTTACTCCAATCAAAGTCAAGATTGTTTATTCAAACTAAATGCAGGAGATTCACAATTTGTATTTAATACCAGGTGCTTATAAATGTGTACCTGTCTTATATAAACCAGTATCGACCCATACGTGCGTGCTTATATACTGGGGACGACATCCAAAGAAAAGACGCGGCTTATGTAAATAAAGGAAAGGAGCGTACAAAGAGGGTGCCCTTCCCTCAGAGGTGGCCGAAGTGCCAAACGAGGCTCGGATTCGGACTCAATACGTTCGTCCGATCAACATGACATGTAACAGGTCCATCTTCGGACAACAAAAGGGAAAGGTGGGCTCTCGGGCGAGCCCATCACAAATTTTGTATAGAAGTCCTGAAACTGCGTATTTCTATATGCTTAACTTCATTTTACTTATGCCATAAATGGTTGAAATATAAGCAGTAACAGAAAGTTTTGTTACAACCGTTTCTTGTTATACGATCGTTTTTGATGTGAGCTGAAAATACCTGGGGGTGCTGCGGGTTGACTTGGGGACCTAGTGGAAGCTCCAAAATTCTGTTTCCTTTGCCTCGATGCCTGCCGGGGCCGGGTCTGGACAAAAAGTATATACTATGTGTTCGATTTTCGATCTCATATAGAGAATATATATCACATATACATACACAGGGGGTGGGACAGAGTAAAATTACCCCTGGGAATCCAGATTTCCCACCCCCGCGGAGTGATGTGAACTCATAGGCGAAAATTTGACGTCGGCGACCATAAACATGACCTCACTACCGTACCAACCACTCCAGAAAAATTTCGCCGGCTATCAGGGGTTACCCCCTTGCGGGGGAGAGTTCTACCCCACTGGCATGTATGCGAATGCACCAATAACCAAACCATTGTTTAATTACTATTCTTAAGAAACCATATCCGGATTTTGTCCGTATACGTAATAATCTTGTTGAAATATATATCAAAAAGTCAACACAAATCGTTTCAACATTTTAGTTTATTAGTTTAATAAACTGTACGTTGTGATGTAATGATCGCAGTTTCAGTTGCCCCGGCCCGGAGCTAAATTTGTTGCCCTGGGACCGATGCTGGGGCTTAGTCCCGGTACATCAATAGTAAATATACAGTAATGTATTATGCCTTTTATAAAATGAAACTATAGATTGACAGCAATTATAGTGTTTTTAGTCCCACAGGGCAAAAATTTTGGAATTTTTTAGTGTTATGGTAGGGAACTAGCATATTTTTTTGCCTCGCAGAGAAAAATTGGCCTATTTTTATTCATGGAGAAAAGTTCCCTGGGGACTGTAAGAAGCCAAAAATACCTGGGGAAGGCCGAAATACGTGGGGCCTTCTTCTGTGGAAAAGCCGAGATATTTACTAACTTATCAGCTCTAGCAGGTAATGAAATTTTGTAGAATTACAATTCTAAATAATTGGCTTCTCAAATAGGAGGTATGGTTTCTCCAGGACATTAAATGGGCAGATGTGGCTCTTTAGCATTGGCCAGGAGCTCATGCAGCAGAAGGAAATCTGTGATTTCAAAACCTCTGCTGCCTTACGGGTTGGATATGGACATCCAAAGGCTAAGGGAGTAAGCCGTAACAGAAAACAAAAATTCCAGTGGGCAACTATCAGTGTGTGGTACAATGGCTGCTGGTGGTCACAGTCTACGTCTGCGCGGAATCAGTCGGTAACTGTGGTATCGTCTGATTTGGAACCTTAACCAAAAAAGAGGTTGGAAGGTGGCTGCCCCTTAACATGTGCTCTGGGAGGTGGCCTGCTTAACATATTTCGTGAAATTATGTTTACTACAACAAATAATTCTGCTAGGTGCCTACTCGCAAGTGGGAACGCTTGGTGCCCACGCGTAAGTGGGAACGCTTATGTTACGAAAAACTTACTCTTTGCCTCATGGAATATCCGGACGCTACTACAGGCAGGCTCGCAAGCCTTCCTGGCTGCATCATTACACCGTTACGGCGTAGATATTGCTTGATTATCTGAACTTCGAATGTCGAATTCTGGATCGTTGAAGCTAAACATGCGCGAATCAAACGGCGAAAGCGTTTTCGCGTACAAGCTATTCTACTCGGGCAAACAGGAACGCGGCAGTAGTGGAGTTGGTTTCGCAGTTTCAAAAAGACTCCAGCACCTGGTCGTACAGTTTCGACCTGTAAACGAACGCATAGCTTACATTCGTGTGAAGACAAAACCAAAATGTCTGTCCGTTATTGCAGTAAATGCACGGACAAACCAGTGCGATGAAGAAGAGAAGGAGGATTTTTATACCGTCCTGGCTGCAACGATCGAAGAAACTAACAATCGAGACGTCTTACTGGTAGGCGGAGACTTTAACGCGTAGTTAGGTGGTCACCAGCAAGGCGAACAAAAAAGTATTGATAAATTCACCCTCGGTAAACGTTGCTAAAATCGTGACCGTTTGGCGGCCTTTCTGACACAAAATCGACTGACAGCAGCTAACACGTTGTTTCGCCGCAGCCCGCGCAAGCTGGTTACATGGAAGTCGAATGACCATGCCACAAAAAATCATATTGACTAAATACTAGTACAGTCTTGCTGGCGTTCAGCTGTTTGCAAAGTACAAATGCGATGGAGGGACCTGAGTCACTGTTCCGATCATGGCCTATTGATTTCAAAGGTCAGAGTACGACTTAAAACAGATAGATCTGCTAGATCAGGGCTTCGCTTGGACTGCCGCAAGTTGCAAGACTCAGCGGTGGTACACGAAGTCAACAATGCCATCGAAACCGAACTAGCTAATTGTAGCAGTTATGGCGTGGAGGAGCACTGGAATAATCTTCTTTCAGTGAAGCGCAAGGTGTGTGGTGAGAAACTAAAAGCAAATCGCTCACCAAACAACCACTGGATAAGCATTGAAACCATGCGACTATTGGAAGCGAGCAAGAAATTAGTAGATGGTGGAAAGACTCTCAAGGAGGTCAGAGCTCACACTGGCCGAATTCGAGTGAGCCTGAGAAACGATCGTGAGCTGTACTGGACTTGTATAGCTCAGGAAATGGAACATGCCAGCGCAAGAAACGACATGGTAACACTGTTCAGATTTGTGCTCGCTCGACAGAGTGGTGTCAGTGAAGATCTGTGTCACTCTAATGGCCACAAGTAACCGATCTAGGTGCTAAGAAATTTTTGTGCAAAAACCATTTCGAAGATCTTTTAAGCCGCCCTCAGCCTCAAAACAAACCCTATGTACCCTTTGAGGGTTTCATAGAAGAAGTAATCAACGAATCTTCGCCATCCAACCCGGAAATCAGGAAAGCTATTTGCGACATGAGCTCCAAGAAAGCCCCAGGTGAAAATGGAATACCTATCGATGTGTGGAAAAAGATGAGCAACGGCATAATCAACTCGCTTGTCGACCTGTATGAGCTGGCTTGAGCGAAAGCTGCCATCATCGTGGGGATGTGCCATATTGTTACCTTTATTCAAAAAAGGTGATAAAGCGATGTGCTCTAACTACCGAGCAATCTCACTACTAGAAGTGTGCTTTAAAGTTCTCGAGCGGGTAATTCTAAATAGAATTAAGCCAGACTTGGAAAAATATTTAAGAGAATCTCAAGCAGGTTTCCGGTCGGGTCGCAGTTGTTCTGACCAAATTTTCTCACTTCGACAAACTCTGGAGCAAAGACATGAATATCGACGCCCAACAGTGGTTTGCTTCGTTGATTTCAAAGCAGTCTGATTCCGTGGAGTTATGATCGATATAATTCGAAACTATTGCAGCTTATCGTGATTACTATGCGATACCATTGAAATCTGGTGTGCGCCAAGACTCGATTCTGTCACCTACCCTCTTCAATTGTGTTATTTGCTGGGTACTTGGTCAAGTTTACAACAGCGGCACACCATGCAGTCACCTTACATCCCGACAACACG
Organism: Trileptium ribeirensis; assembly: GCA_030248225.1. Taxonomy (NCBI): domain Eukaryota; kingdom Metazoa; phylum Nematoda; class Enoplea; order Enoplida; family Thoracostomopsidae; genus Trileptium; species Trileptium ribeirensis. Next base: position 30,941 of record JASANE010028620.1, on the reverse strand, counting down.
TAAATCACAGATCTCGCGTTTGCTGATGACATAGCGTTAATGAGTGAAAACGAATCCGACGTTCAGAAAGCCCTGGACAATATTGCGCAAGTTTCTGCGTCGGTAAGACTTGAAATCAGCATTAGTAAAACCAAGGTGTTGGGATGTTGTCTTCGCAAACCGAAAATCCAGCTACAGAGTTCAGATATCGACGCTGTTGAACATTTCGAATATCTGGGCAGCGAACTAAATGGCCGCGGCGACTGCGGCATTGACATTCGTCACCGAATCGCCCTCGCTCAGTACGCGTTCAACAACCTGTACCACAAAGTGTTTCTTCGTGGTGAAATCAGCACACAGACAAAACAGAAGATATATGAAGCGTGTATTCGTTCCATGCTACTATATGGAGTGGAGTCATGGCAGCTCACAGAAAGTAACATCCGACGAATTGAAGTTTTCGAACACAGATGCTGGCGACGATGTCTAAAAATACGTTACCAAAACAGCATCACAAACTCAGAAGTTCGATGCCGTTTTGGATACACAACACCTACGCGATCCAAACTAACAGAGAGGCGGTTAAAGTGTTCGGACATGTGCTGAGAATGGATCATAGCTGGGTGGCCTGGAAAAGCCTGTACTTTACACCACTAGAAAATTGGTGCAGACCCGCCAGTGGCGTGTTCAAAACATGGAATTGATAAACATCGACCATGGTTGGACCATTCATCAGCCCTCCTCACGTGAGAAGAGACAGGTGGTCTGCCTGACGTCAGGATTCTGCCAACGTGGCACAGCAGCGAAATTAATGGAAAGCCCTGATACGTGACATCATTGTATGAAATGGCGTAATGCCGTATGGCCGGAAGCGCTATAAGAGTATAAAGGGTAAACATTAAAATCTCAGAATTAGTAGAGCTCCGCGTAGCATTTTACCAGCGACAATCTCTTCTAATGTGTCTTAAATATGAAAAGGAATTTTGTTCAATACTATAAGCTTAGCTAATTTATTATCTATTGATGTAAGATTATCGGCCTACCCTCCAAAATCACGTGTTGACATTCACGTGGTGGCCAGTTGAAGATCTGAAGAATCGTTCGATGTCAAATAACTACTAAACACTGTGCTATGAAACCTTATGATAAAATGCATGGTCGGAAAAAGAAAGGAAAAGATACCATCATAGAAATGTTTCTGTCTTGCAGAGGTTGGGTAAATTTTTTTCTCGGCAAAGGTGAGCAGGTTTGGTGTAGTCCTATTTCGGGTACAGGGTAAAAGATGTTGGCAGGTAACCCCAGGAAATCTAGAACTAAGTTTTATATAGAAGTATTGCGGTGAGACTTAGGTTCGAGATCACGATATTGAGAACGAAACTGTTGTATTCATTTCACCTTTACTTCTGAAGTTTAGCTCGCAATACACTTTATTGAGTATTAATGTCCTAACACGTACATAACTTAGTTATTTAGATCTACTGAAAAAATTAAGCCCTATGTCAGTTTTCAGTTCCCACAATCGTGTTGTACGCTTTTCAGCCAGCGTTGGGATGATTCGTTGAACTTGTAGGATGTGATATTTTGAAAATTCGTTAAGAGTAAATGCTGAGCTAATTATGTATGATATTTATAACGAAACTGTTGTATTCATTTCACCTTTGCTTCCGAAGGTTAGCTCGCAATTTACGCTTTATTGAGTAAGAACACGTGCGTGATCTAATTTAGATCTACTGAAAATGTGAAGCCCATGTCAGTTTTCAGTTACCAGAATGGTGTTTGTACGCTTTTTAGTCAGCGGTTGGATGTTTCGTTGAATTCATAGGATTTGATATTTTGAAAATACGTTAGGAACAAATGCAGAGCTAATTACGTATAACTATTAGGAGCTTTGTTCTATTGGGACTTACACTTAAGGCACATCCGTTGAAATTCTAATTAACTTTCGCGTCCGTCTTCGCGGTGATGAGGCTACGGTGAGGTGAAAATTTGACCTTCGCTCCAAATCTGCTCAAAAATTAATAAATGGGAATATAATTTAATATTTTTTTCGAAAAATGAATAACCAAATTTTTCTCAGGGAGACAATAGTTACAATATGTGACCTCGACAATAGTAGGGGGGTTGGACACGGATTTTCAAGCTTCTGCTCTGTTCGGGTGTGACAGACAGATCCTAGGCTCTGGCTTGGCTATTCCGATGGAAAGCCATACCTCGATCTTATGCTTCAGTTAATACAAGTTTGCGATTCTATAATATTAATAGGTATATATAATATCGAAAACAATACAAGCTAACAGACTAATTATATTGTTGCTTTAGTTGCTTCGAAATTACGTCACCTTTTCAGTGGTTACTGGAAAAAACACATCAGCAATTATATATTTGTTGCTTTAAAAACAGCTTTTAAGAGCCGACCTCAAGTTTTTCAGACCCACTGGGCTCGACTGTAACAGACAAATCTAAAGCTTTGGGTTCAGACATGGTAGCCTCGGATCCCGAACCGAGCCCATCCTAGAATCCGATTCTAAATTATTACATAGTGTCGTATTGCACAAGTTAATATTCTAAATCTACGGGGTCCTGAGGTTATATCTGCCAGCCAGTTCTGTCTTGTTTACAGCCTTCCGAAAAGTGCGACTAACCTTGGAGGCATGTTCATTTTCAGGGGAAATCTCAAATTACGAAGGAGGACGGAATTTGTTTTACATGTCACATATTTCCATATTTTCGGAGATGTTTAACTGTCGTACAAAAAAATTTTTATGCTATAAAACATCGTTTTAGGGTACATTATGTGTCAACGCTATCGTAGTCACATAAAAGTAAAGTCGGTCTCAACGCAGCTTTTAGTCATAATTTGCGTCAAACCTATTTCAGTTCCATGTCATTTAACAGTACTGATGCTGCAAGTTCAGCCGCCGTTACGCCATTGAAACATAAAGTTGTCGACAGTGAAGATTGTATTACAAACGATAGCAAAAACTCTTGTCATCACTCTGTCGCATCTTGTGTCGTGTCCGAGTCTGCGGTTACTTGTTCTCCACCTCGATCTGAGGATTCTCACGAGTATCAACCCTTTGGAAAACGTCCGCGTCTAAATATTCCGCACTCATTAGCGTCCGGTTTCGAGTCAAGTGACAATAACAACAGTAACGATATAACAGTTGTTTCTATATCAACAGAAACGACAATTGGATCAGGTGAAGACAAAACGTCGACCAAACAAGGCACACAGGTAAACTTGTAGTATAGTTTTGAAAATATCTATATAACAGATAACCGAGCGGAATATCAACTATTTACTGGCAATGAGCTGCGAGAAACCTCTCGCATACTGACATTCGTTTACACATTTTGCTGCTGGTACTAACCATTTATGGATGTCAGTAGAGTAGAAATTTTATGTTTCTAACAATCGTAGCGCTTACCAGCACAGCCGTATAGTGAAAAATAGCACTGTCTATGCACACTATAAATTTTCCAAGATATTCATGTGTTATTTGGTAAAGTAAATCGTTACAATTCCAAGATAAAAATTAACGGCTAACAAATAAAACGCAACAGTACAGACTTACCCGTGGATTGTGTTATACTTCAACGCGTAAATCGCTTGTCCGTTACCCTCTAGCCGACTCGGGGAACATTAATGGCCATTCGGTTCAGGAATACCATAGGTAGTTTGGAGAAACCAGTTTGTCCGTAACATTTTGTAGAGAATTGTTTCATTTTCGCAGGTGGTCAAGCATATTGGTGACCCAAATCAAGATAAAGATGTCGAAAATGTGAACTTCAGAAACTTTCATATTTTTTCGACGTTAAATAGAAAATGTTCAATGTTTTTAATCTTTTGGTCGAAATGTTTTCTCGATTCGCACTTTGGAACTCTAATGCACTCAACCCGTTGGCACTATACTTTCTCTGAAGTATTTTCCATAGATCGGCATACAAAAGTGGGTCTCAATCCGAATAAAGTGTTTTTATAAATGAATGTTGTTATTCGTAGGAAACAATGCAAAAACGTTTAAGCCTGTTTGCTCAAAGCCTTTAATTTGGTAGTGGATTACAGCTAACATAATTGAAACGGAGCGAGCCGAGTTTCCACTGAGGATCGCGAAAATTTATTTTTCTCTGTCGCTGTCATTCATAGCTCATTTTCGAATGTACGGATTCTGACAATTTTGTTGTTCGATAGCAAAAGTGATGACGATGTGCCCTTTAGTTGAATGTGGACAGCTCCGACCACACCTTCCAGGTCAAAATCTCAAAAAACAGTTTTCAAAGGTTTCTTTGCCAAATCTGCAAAAAAGGGTGCCATTGTTCCGCAGCCTATATTTCGCAACACAGGTTTCACATGGAAAAAACGGAAAGCTCACCGAGATCTACAATTTTTTAGTGTGATCATTCCCCTTGCCGCTGTGCGCCCTAATATGGTTCGTCGACCCTGTGCCAGAAATAGTGATTTTTAAAATTTCGCCGTGTTATTGCTTGTTTTTACCTTACAATGAGTGCCTATTAGGTTATCAAGCACCTGGAATACGATGATTTTGTTATCTATAGTCGAACTTGAATATATTATACCTTTTCCTGGGGTATCATGATCGACGAAAACGATTTCTAAAACGTAGTACTTTTCCATTTATCTGAATATGCGTTGCGTGTAGGGTATCAAAATGGGCTATATATAAGTATTTCTGTTTCTGAATGCTGAATACAACGATTTGGTTATCTAAAGTCCAGCGTGCTTATTCCACGAATTTTCATGAATCGTTTAATTCCATGTCTATTAACCCGATTTCCAGAATATAATGATTCTTCAGTTGTTTGGTTATATATTGCGTCATCAAGATTGTCTATATATATAGGTTTTGCAGCAGGCTGAATACGATGTCTATGTTATCCAGAGCCCAGCCAGAGTATCTTACACATTTTTAGATGTTTTGAATGGGTATAGGGTCAATAAACACGATTTCCCCAATATACGTAGTCGTTCTTCAGTAGTTTGGTACATGGTATCAAAATGTTCTTTAGAGGTTTTGGGTATGCTGGATACGTGGATTTGGTTATCTACAGTTCTGCGTGTATATTTCATGTCTTTTCAAAGGTGTTCAATAGGTTTAGGATCAATGAACCTGATTTTCAGAATAAAGTCAGTCTTCAGTTATTTGGTTGCATATTGCGTACTGCAGGTCATCGAGAATTGTCTATATATATAGGTTTGCCGGCAGGCTGAATACGATGGGTTGGTTACGTAGAGACCAGTACAAATACTTGATGCGTTGTCAGTTGTTTTTGATCGGTTTATGATTCAAGATGTTTTAGGGTGGTGTATACATAAAACACAGCCTGTTACAGGTCAATAAGTTAAATATCTTAAAAAAGAAAGCACGCTCGCTCCGTTTCGCTCTCGCTTGCGATATACTTGTTTTAATATTCTGTAATGCCGGGAAGGCACGACAACGCGGACGCGTCCTCATTGTTGCCTGCTGCCTCCCTTCTTGCAGCATCATGATAGAGTTAGTGAAGCGAGTGTAGTGAATGAACTTATTTCAAATATGCAGTGTGCACGAAATTCACTTTGGTTGTCTGTGGCACATACAGCTCTTCACTATACTGATGGATTTTGCAAGTTTTGTTATTCGATGTGTTTATAACTGAATGTAATTGCGCACAAATATAGCTTTGTGTTACCGCTGCTCCAATGACGTCCTACTTAGAATCTTCCAAGATCGACTGTGTTAGAGACGTCAAATTTGGCCGCTTAGGTCCCCAACATTTTATGTAATAACTCTTGACAGACGTATCGGATGCTCACCGGTCCGGCCCCCGTCCATGTACGTATATCACTTCTTTGTATATTTGACAGCTTGTCGATTGGGGCCAGAGATAATGCCGCTTCAGTTCTAGCGGCAGTTTCGATTTGAACACAACTGAAAGAACACGGAGAACAGCCAAACCACGGTGTCAACAACGTGCTAGAAAACCGGAGTCGTGGAGTCTTGATTTAAAAATATCTGTTGTCGGTGCCGAAACAACAAGTTCGGGTAGATCGTTCCACACGCCGACTACACGCACCGCAAATTGAAATTTTCGATAGTTGTGTCTAGCGACTCGGTTAACACGTAAATGGAGATAATGACGACGAAGGCCATTTGAAGGAGCTAGTTCCACAAGGTTGTTCCATTCAAAGTCCACAAGTCCATGTATCATCTTATGTAGTAGAATAAGATCAGCACGAACACGGCGGAGACGTAGAGAGTCGATGCCTAACCACTGTAGTCTATTTTCATAGTCAAAATCACTAATTTCAGGAACTAGCTTTGTCGCCCTGCGTTGCACCGATTCGAGCAATACAATGTCTCTTTCCAGATATGGACTCCATGCACAAATGGAGTACTCTAAAATCGGGCGCACTAATGCAAAATAAAGGGACAAAAATGTACGCTTGCTCCAATATCGGATTGTTCGGCGCATCGCACCAATAACGCTATTTGCCGATTTGACCGCCGCGAAACATTGAAGGGAAGGTTTTAGGTCGGTTGAAATGACAACACCCAGATCTTTGCACGAGGTTGCATTAGGGACTGGGACATCGGACATGTAATATCGGATATAGACCATCATGCTGTACTCTCTTGTTAAAAGCTGCAACTTTGATGTTATGTATTTTGTCACAACAGTCGTATAGTTTTCGGACTATGAATCATAGTTTAAAAATACAAAAACCAAAGTTTCAAAATTTTACGATTTATTGACTTTTTTAGTTGTTGCGGTGTGCGATTGACTTATAGGATTGCCATTCTGAACTCAATAGTTTCATTGTTTTTACCCTTTATTGGTTATGTTGCTAGCCGTGTAAGAATCGTGAGATATAGATTGCAGGCTGCCGGTGGATACTCTCTTGTTAAAAGCTGCAACAACAGTGAAATTGTGTATTTCATTAAAAATTCATTTGTGGCGATGGCTAGAATGGGTCTAGATTTTCGGGTGTTGCTTTATACGATAAAAGCAATTGTATTTGCAAGGTATATATCCATCAAATAGAACAAGAGCCGGGGCCTACAAAAATTAACGTTTAAATTTATATTTTTGTCGAAGGATGTGATTTACAAATATATAGTTTTATGTTTGATTATTGGACGAAGAAATAAAGCCTCGGTAGGTGTTGAAAATGGCCGTAGCGTTGCCATTTATGTATTGATTTACTGTTATTGTACTGTCACATAAAACGGCCTCAGGAATATCAATTTCATTGAAATATCTCCGAGGGAAAATTGCCCACGCTCGGATTAACTGTTATTGGAAAGCGGTAAGTATTAAAAACATTTATTTTGAAACTTTTCATTCTATATTTTTGTCGAAGGTTGTGATTTAGGTACAAATATATAAAGTTTTATGTTTGATTATTGGACGAAGAAATAAAGCCTCGGTAGGTGTTGAAAATGGCCGTAGAGTTGCCATTTATGTATTGATTTATTGTTATTGTACTGTCACATAAAACGGCCTCAGGAATATCAATTTCATTGAAATTTCTCCGAGGGAAAATTGCCCACGCTCGGATTAACTGTTATTGGAAAGCGGTAAGTATTAAAAACATTTATTTTGAAACTTTTCATTCACGTCAAAGTTAGTTGCTGTATTAGAGCTAACTCGAGTCGATTTTAAATTAACAGCAGTGGTAAGAATTATACGAATGTCAGCGTATATATTATGTACTTTTGTAATAAAAATCGTTTATGTGAATAACATAGATGGATATAAGGTGAAGAGGCACCTGAGATATGACATTGCTACGTCTTTTCTCGGCGTCGAAGTCCATTCTGCATGTAATCGGGTGTTTTACGCTTTTATGTAATCGACAGAGTTTGAATCATGCGCGAACTTATATGAATGCCCAGACATGCAGCTGTCGTTGTTATTTATGTAGAATAAAAATAGTATCGGGCCTATTATTGGGTTTGCTTTTTTGTTTTATGTTCGGTTGTGCTGTCGTGGGATTTTGCGCATGTCTTTGTGTAGCGGAGTTATTGTTCGCTATTGGCTTTTGTCTCGTCTTTGTTTTTTTGGTTGTTTGGGGGGCGTTTCGTGTGTTTGGTTTTTTCTGTTTGTTTGTGTCGTGTTTTTTGTCCGTTGGTTTTTTCGTTTTCTTCTTTTTTCGCGTTGTTGGGTCTGGTTGTGTGTGTGCTCGCTTTGCTGCTTCTGTTCGCGGTGTGTTGTTGTTGTGCGTCGCGTTTTCTTCTTTTGGTTGCGCTCTTGTTTTCTCGCTCTCTCTCGAGATTTCTGTTTTTTGTTGTGTTCCTTTTCTGACCCTTTAGGTATTCCGCTTGTTACTACATTACTCGTGCTTATATGTCCATGTACTACTACTGATTGTTGTCGGTTACGTAGAAAAATGATATCCAGTCCAAAGGAGGATCAGTAATACCGTAGCTTGATAGTTCTTGTAGTAAACGCCAATGCGGAACTCTGTCAAAAGCCTTACTAAGATCCAAATATATTACATCTGCAAAATCGCCGTCATTTACTATTCGTGTAAGCCACTCAACGTCGTCAAGTCGTTGGAGCTCGGTGGATCGTTTTTGTAGGAAGCCATATTACGAGGCGTTGAAGTGCTCATTTTTTAGCATATTAAAGTAGTTCCGACGCTATAATCTTTTCCATTAGTTTTGAAACCGACGATGTAAGACTTATTGGTGTATAATATTATCGACAAAGGAGCGTGACCCTTTACCTTTATGGCGCTGCCATGAGCGTGTAGCCAATCTGTTTGAGTTGGCATTGTTTCTATGCACATTGTAAATAGCTGTTGAAGAAAAAGGGCTAATATTTCTTTACAGTTTATGAGAAGTTTGTTTGATAAACCATCAGAACCAGCGCAGCCTGGATTTTTGCGGAGCAGATTACATTCCTAATTGTACTATTGGTAAATATATATTATAGCGCTTAGTGTTGTAGTGGTAGCCTTTGGCAAATCAGTAAGTTTTCATCACGATGTTTGCAGTAAAGTGATACGAAGTGATTACTTAATATATTTGCAATTTCGATGTCATTTGTAGTCAAATTACCCTCTGGACTAACAAGTGGTCCGATAGTTTTCGCTTGTTTTGATTTAGTTGAACATATGACCAAAATGATTTAGTATCTGATTTTATATTAGTTGATAATTTATATTATTAATATGGACATTCATATCCTAAAATTTCAAGGTTTTGTTTAAACTTGAAAAACTGTATACCGGACTTTGCCATTTACTATTACAGTTGTATTTTAGTCACCTGTATTTAATTTATCATGAACACCATTTTATCTTATAATTACTACTAGTTTATCCAAAATATAGTGGAAGTTTCGGATATTTTTGGTATCTTGAAGATATCGATGGGGTGTCAGGGAATCGCCAGAACTCTACTGTAAAGAGAAGCGGGAAGGGCAAAGGTTACCATCTTGCATGCTAAGTTGAAGCAACTGGTGCTAAATACTTAATTTCGAACAGAAAGTGGTAGTATGTGGCATCTGAAGTTGGTTATTTGAATTTACGAATTTTCAGGAATATAAGCAAAGTAACAGGGTAACATTTTTAAAATCTATCCAATCGATGAATTATCACGATATAAAGTAACTGCGTAATAAAGATTAACCAACGCTATTTAAAGTTCAGAAGTATTTAGTAATATATAAGCATATAAGCAAAGTAACAGGGTAACATTTTTAAAATCTATCCAATCGATGAATTATCACGATATAAAGTAACTGCGTAATAAAGATTAACCAACGCTATTTAAAGTTCAGAAGTAAATGCTTATAAAAGTCTAACCGTAAAATCCGGTGGATTAATATTCGAGGCTCTGTTATACGTAGACATTTTTGAGCATCGTTTCTATGCCAGAAATTTTTACGCCATAAAAACCAAAGCGAAGTTATTTTGCAAAATGTGCCACTTTTGAGTGAAATGATATCAAGCTATCCGCCGAAAAGATGTCATATAACTGTTTAAGTTTTAAATTTGTTGTTGCGTGATGCTGCTTGGGAATACAGAATCGAATGAAGGAAAGCCATGTTTGACTGGTAGCGTTGTGCAGCTGTGTTGACTGAATTTCAAATGTTGCATGATTTGCGGATAACTAATAATAAAAGTGTGATTTTAGTTTTTTCTACATGAAGAGCTGGAGCTAAGCGTTATCTTTGCTTGGAATTGGCGCTATTGTTTAGTCAGGTGTACGTCTGCTTTGCGTGACGGAGTCTAAATTACAGTCTGTGTAGCATAATGTGCTTTTTGAATTGGCAAGCTTAAATTGAAATCTAGACACAATAACATTTCAATATATTGGAAATTTGGTAAGAAAATAATATTTTTAAATATAAGCATATTACTTACTTAAAGTTGGTCCGAACTTCAGCATGCTTTTCAAAATCTTCGGGCCGGGTTGAGTTCCATTTACTTCTCGGGCCGGGTCCAGGTCCATCACTATTTCGGGCCGCTCCGAGTCTGAAAAATTCTTCACTCTTTAGTTCAAACTACGACATATTACGCAACACATCTCGCGGTCACATTTTCAAATATTTAATGGTATGTAAATATTTTAACACAAAAGTATAGTAATTTGTTTAATTCTAGTAGTAGTAGAGCATGTAGCTTTCACTTGTGCAACTTATCAACTTAGTCCGTTGCGAAACGTACGTTTGCTTGCGTACTACCATTCGTTATGGGCGTATCGCAATCGGCAGTGCAAATATTGATTAGCTAGCGACGCACATTTGCTGGAAAAAATGTTCACGAATATGCTGTAATGATGCTGTATATTGGAGAAGTTGCTGAGATGTGGTATACCGTTGAAACGTATAAATGTTAATGTACTATAGATAAGGGGAATACGGCTCAAGACATCTTGGTATCCAATGGTCGTATTATTCCTGTTTATAAACAGTATTTGATTACACTGTTTATATACAACAGAGCACATTGGCGCCAAGTAGGATCTGAATCACGCCACGTCAAGTCGTTGAAGAACCTTCCAACGTTGAAGAAGCGAGCGACCAAGTCGACGCCGCGATCCACGCGATACGCGATTCAAAGACACGCCAAGACCAAATCAAGGCTAAAACCCACTCCAATATTGCGACGGAGACCACCAACATGACAGAAGAAAACAGTGATTCAAACCACACCTGCCGCTATCTCTGTAAACGAGACAATCAAACCTGATCAGCCTGCTGCAACAACAAATGTAGTTGGCGGAAGAACATCATAAAGAGGAGAAAGAAGAAATGTGTCTGCAACACAAGGAACATATGGACGCCATCGTGAAAGCTTCAAGGTGAAATCCATCAACCTCATCTTCCTTCACATCATTCGACTCATCATGAACTCTATGGTGAGTATTTCTGAGAATATATTGAAAAGCCCAGTCCCGGATAAACCTGAAGTGGCGATACAAAATCGGCAACCAAGCACGAAATACCGGCTGTGGGAACATTCATGGCAAGACACGGCGCTAGCTGGAACCAAATTAAAACGGGACATGAAGCACATCCTCGGCCTGAGCCGTGTAAAGAAAGGCATCTAGATTGTTGGAATATCGCTAGATAAAGCATGGGAACATTCGAAAAAACGGACAAATAAAAGCCGTATTCGGCGATCTTCTGCCGGACATGGGCCAACAAGAGGCCTGCCTAGCCCTATCTGCGGATTCGCAGACCTTCGGAAGAACGAATTGAGATCCGCTCTTAAAGACTTTGAGTTGGATGTGAACTTCAAGCCGAATACAAGCCTGTCTTCAAGAAAGCAAGGCATATGCCATTCGCAATCCAGGACGATCCGAAAAGCGTACCGTGACGGCATCAGGAAGAGAGTCTGGAAGCCATTGCAGTTCTGCGAATACTGAAATCCCGTGGTTGTATATATACATAGCTGCCGATTGTCCTATATTTCCTAAATCATTTTTTCTAATTTGTCCTATATTGTCATTTTTGGTAAGTTTTGTCTGATATTTCCTATATTTTTTTCAGATTTGTCGAAAAAAGTCGAGTCAAAATCGAAACAATATGTTTGAACAACTTGATACTATTCGTTCATTCTTTCTATTTTTCCTGTGCCACTGAATTCTGTCGCCAACGCTATATGCACGAATACTAGATCTCCATTTATTTGCCAATTAACCCAGGGCTATTAGAGCAAGCAGAACTGAAACAAAATATACACTGCCGTATTCCTTTTGCACTTACAAAAGTTTACCGTTTAGCGTTTTCCGATTTGCATTGAATACCTATCCATATGTTAACGATTAGCGCAGAGTATCCGGAAAACCCGCGATGGCTTCAGTGTTCCTTTCTTAGCGCTACAAACTACATTGTTTCAAAACAATCGCTAGTCCTACACGAACGGTTTGTCGCTCAGCAAGTCGTGGCGAAAACGTTTGCCAAAAACGAAGCTCTTTGGGCGAGATTCTCATAGCGGAGAGAATGATCAAGTCGTTTGTCTGCTGCATATACGGCGTGTCTAATGTACACTGTGTTAAGGTCACCAAGTCTTTAATTAATGACTATCGCAGCGCTGCAGCTATGTATCTGAAAGAGTCAGGAGGAGAGTCGCAAAAAGCATGCTGAAGAGTAGAGAGGTTGTTGAAGTCACAAACCAGGTGAGTCTTAGTCAAAGAACGAGTCAAAGACATCAGGAAACTAAAGCGCTTCTCCACGAGGTTGAAATGCGTACTGCCGAGGATATTCTCAGCGAAGCAACTAAGGCGCTTAGAACTGCATGCGTGGAGAAGAAGGTGCGGGTCGCGTTGTGGGTGATGCAAGCGCCAAGGTTGCAATGGCAACTGACAAACTGAAGAGTCTTCGCAGAAAAATCAGTGAGCTCAACAAGGAAGAAATCAATATTTCAAAAGCGGAAGTGACTAAACGTGAACCTCAAGGTCGTATTCATTACTATATATGTGTTATGTTTGTCTGATTTTTTGCAGAATGTCCTATATTTATTTTCATTGTCATCGGTAGGTCTGTATATATTTATCGATCAATATGTTGGTTTTTGGACCTCCAGACAAAAACGTTTTTCACCATACAGCCTTGCGTAAATTGGACTGAATGTGCTTGTAGAGTAAATATGCTTTCATGGAGCTTAGACTAAACACTTTGACCTTTTTTCCAATTGCGTTCCTTTACTACACATACGTTTGTTTCATTTCATCGTTGTGTAAGCACCCTGATTTACCATGCAAGTATATATAATTCCGTCAGCTACCAGACACATTTGTTTAGGCTACCGTTGGGCAACCACTGCCCGTCAGCTAGATGATATTTTGATCAGAATGCTATAAATGAGACAAGCTGTTATACTGCTCGCACAGTTTCAATAAATACAGCTCATTACCAAGAACGCAGTTCCGGCCGCGTTGGCAGATTGTTACTTCCACGCAGACCTATTTAATATAGTACGGTATCGCATCGCTGGTGCTTAATGTCAACTAAAAAAATAAAACCTATAGCTAAGTATTTTTTAAGAATCTATACTCTGTTACCGAATTGTAACATATTCTCTAAGTTTTTTGAATTGCAAAATAGTTGCTACAAGCATTGAGGTGGATTTGTTTTTTAGCAAACTCCTACAGGTTATCTCCCTTAATAATTAAATATGAAAAACAAGTGTTGGACTTAATGTTTCAAGACAACGGGAATTTGCTGAATTAATCATTCCTTTTGTTTGGTTGTATTGGAACTTGGTCATTGTGTAAATATTACATATGTTTGGGCTATAAATGAATTAGAAAAATTTCAACTAAAGTTTTTAAACCTGAATTTTGGTTCCGGAAATATTTGCCTTTTGCCGTAACGGGGTGATTTTTGCTGCAACCGTAATTTCTTGTTACTCCCTACTGGAGTACATCGGATATCGGCTATCGAAGGAAGGAGTTGCCATGGGACCGAAAGTGGACGCCGTGCGAAATATGCCTGAACCGAATTACTCGTCGGGCCTCGGAGTTCTTCCAGGGTTCTGTCCAATTGTATGGCAAATTTCTCGAAGAACCTATCAACCGAAGCCGAGGCCTTGTACCTCTTGACGAAAAAATTAATATATATATTGGCAATGGGGAAACAAGGAGAAAGGAGCTTTCACGGAGCTTAAGGAAATGCTGGAACCTGACAACGTCCTGGTCCACTACGACCCTACGAAAAAGCTGGGGATCGCTTGTAATGCTTCACACACTGTAATCGGAGCCGTCTTTTTCCACAGCTTTCAAGCGAGCGCCCAACGGAGACACCCGCGCTTTCTGCGAACAGGATCGCCCGATGGGCGCTACGCTGCGAACAAGCTCCTGAGCAAGTTCGACTACGAAATCGAGTATATACCGGAAAACGTCCGACCATTCCAACGCCGATGCTCTTAGTCGCCTACGTTGCCGATCGGACGACCAGTTTGACGGGGAGGAATGCGAGGACGATATCGACATAGTGTGCGTAATCGAAGTGCTGAGCTGACAAGTCAAGCCACCTGATGCGGAAGCATTTGCTAAGAAATCGGGCAAGGATACGGTGATTTCGTACGCCATGCGCTACACGCTCGAAGGATGGCTGCAAGAACAGTCAGCGGACAAGGACCTGGAAGTGGGAAGAGTCGCTTTCGACCTGCAGTGGATGCCTATTACACGGGTCCATAGTGCTTATTCCAGCGATTCCTTGAACTGCTGCACCTAGGACATTTTGGGATTCAGTGAATGGAGCAATTGGCTCGGACAGCTGTCTTCTAGTCAAACATTGATCAAGATATTGAGAGATCATGTGTCGACAATGTACGACCTGTGCCGAACACCAGAACAATCCGCCAAAACCAGCCGTCCATCTAAGGCTGTTGCCGGAGAAACAATGGAGTCGACTACATCTGGATCACGCCATCCTGGTATCAGACTGGCTAGTCCTGATTGACTTCTACTTCAAGTACCCGTGCGTCCATCCTACTCAGGCTATCACGGCTAGGGTGAATATCGACCTGCTAGACAGTGATTTCTCACATTTCGGCTATCTGCATACGTTGGTTACGGACAACGCCCCGACCTTCCAATCGGAAGAATTCAAGGCTTGGTGTAACGATTACGGTATCACGCATTTCACTAGAGCAGCATATCACCATGCAACGAACGGTGATCATCCTGCAACGAATGGTGCTGCCGAGCGGCTGGTTCAGACGTTCTAGCAGGTAATGAGGAAGGTAAATCTTCCACCGAAGAAAGCGCTTAACGAGTTGCTGATCCAGTTTCGAAGAACGCCTACCGTAAGAGGATACTCTCCAAAGCGTAATCCCAAGCTCCCGGCAGATCCGCTCTTAAATCGACACGCTGGTACCATGACCGGCACATGTGGCTCAAGGCAAACAGGCTAAAGAAGCGACCAAGTCCCAGCAACCTGAGGTCTGAAAGCTTACGCATGTTGACGCTGTTGGAGATCCGGTATACGTCAAGTATATACTATGGAATAAGGCGAGACCGGTAGCCACGTTGGGTGTCTGCGATCGTGAAGAAGCGACTGAGACAGTCGAAGCGTCAATGTGGAGGTTATCCCACGTGGAAAAAACCTAGCGCCGACACGTCGAACAAATACCTACGCATCAGAGTAAAATCGCCAGCCGGGTATATATCGAACGACGAAAAGAAGTCCAGGCGCAAAACCCCTGAGTCACCCTTTCCGATAAGTCAAGACGTGCCGACGGAGCGGGAAGAGGCGGCACTGCGCCAGCGCAAGGCAAAGAAGAAACGGAACACTGAAAAGAGCGGATTGGATGGACTATTACGATCGATGCGCCCAAGCAAGCCGCCTAGAGAGCGTAAACCCTTAGTCTCGGCGGGGAGACGTTGTGGCGTGCGCAATCGGCGAGCAGCAATTGATTAGCTGGCTACGCGCATGTGCAACATGTTCTCTCAATATGTTGGAATTATGCTGTGTGGTGTAATTATAGTTATGTAGTGTTGTGTAGAAGTTTCAAGATGTGCTGTTGAAAAGTATATAAGTGCTTGCGTGTCGTTATAATTGTATTATCTATTGTTAGGATTGTATAATCTATCGTTATAATTGTACGATCAGTTGTCTCCATAATTTTATAAATAATGACCGAATATTCGATTTATATATATGGCTTATGGCTATACGGAAATTGTACAGAGTATGCGAACCATATATTTGATTTGCGTGAACTTTGTGCCTTTATTGTTTTGCCTGTGAATTATTTTGGTATTGTTTTATTGACGTACATGTTGGTCATTTGAAACTTTCATGACTTACATGTGTACGTATATCATTAATTCGCGTAAAATTAATGTGTTTCCTGACCGGCGGGGACTGGTAGGGTAACTCCTGGTACTTAACGGTCCCGATCCACCGCCCTTATTCGTCGTATTTTAATGTGTACCAGTAATAATTATGAAACTTTGTAAAGGATGTAACTGTGTAATATAAGTATACCGCCGGTGTCGTATGACATTTGTCCCCCATAATATTTTGCCCCCTATAAGGCATGATATTTTGCCCCCTTGAATAATAGAGTATAATATTTGGCCCCCCCCCTTTGGCCCCCCATGTTAGAGTATTATACTGGCCTACTTGTTTTATATTATGTTTTTATTTTCAGACAGTATTCCAAAATACTAATAATACAACTAGTTTGATATATACAGTTTCACATGGGATCTTGTCTATGAACAATATTTCACATATATGGATGGTGTTCAAAGTGGTTAGGCGTCGGTACCCATCCCATGATATGATAAAGGAAGAGAAGAGCAATTTTCGTAAGCGTTGCAACGGAGTACCTGGACGCTGGCTGAGGTATGGACTATTCCTGATAAGACAGCAACAACCATTGCAAAATGTGTTATGGATCTGGTATATCGTTACGGAGTAATGGAACTGCTTCAAACTGACCAGGGAACAGAATTCTGTAACAAGTTGAACGATACTCTATGTGAGTCTTTGGGTATCAAGAGAGAAGTGTCCACCGCATATCATCCTCAGAGGCAGGGGCTAACTGAGCGGTTCAACCAGACACTGGAGACGCAGCTAATGAAAGTATGCAACAGTGCAAGAACGGACTGGGATCTGAAGCTTCAGCCCGTCTTGTTTTCCTACAGAACTAACGTCCAAAAGTCATCGCAAGCAAATCCGTTTTACCTATTGTATGGCAGTGTACCTCGCTTGCCGATAGACTTAGATCTGAAGTCCGAGAATGAAGCTGACGAAGCAACAGTTGAATCTCGCTTGAAATTTGTTGAAGAATTGTTGGTAGATGCGAGAGTGGAAGCCATTCATAATATTGATGCGGCTCAACAAAAGCAGAAAGTCAGTTATGATTTGAATTGATCAAGAACTTGCGCAAACGCACGCGTAAAGGATGCAAACTGTCAGAAAGATGGATTGGACCGCTCACAGTCGAAGAGTCGTTGCATAGAGGAACTTACTTGGTCAGTAAAGAACATGCGAAGGCGCAGAAGGTGAATGTTGCTATATGAGAAAATTTGTTGCAGCTGCACCAACCAAGTGGAGAAAATTTGGTAATATACAGCTTACGGCTACTGACAAAAGCGAGCTATGTGCATCAGCAATATGGCTAAATGATAACCACATCAATGCTGCTCAAGCCATGGTTAAGCGTCAGTTCCCGTCTTTATCAGGCCTCAATGATACACTGCTTAGCCTGACAGATCTGCATGGATTGGAAACTAGTGCCAGTCCTGATGCGGCCCCTGTAGTGCAAGTTCATCATGTATCCGGTGGACAATGGATAACAACAACCGAGCGCGATAACGGCGTTGCTGTATACGATTCACTGCCATTCCAAATGTCGGAAACTTTGCGGCTTCGAATTGGAAAATAGTATGAACATTTGGGTAGTGATAGTGGGATTACAAGTGGCAATAATGTCCTATCAGAAGCAGCTGGCGGAAAGATTGCGGACCTGTTTGCAATAAGCTTTCATGATCGACTTGCTTTGGGGAAACCAGCCAGAAAAGAGAAGCGATGACAAAGCGCTATGCGACAGCATCTTCACGACCGTTTTGAATGAGAAAATATCTGAGATCAATCTTCCTGGTGAAGAAGTTGAAGGTAAAAATCTCGGCCAGAATATCAGTGTATCCATCATTTGTAATGGTTCATTATGTTAATGCATTCGTTGTTAAATGTCGTTAAATTCAATCAAATCTAGCGAATAGCAAAGTACGAGCCATGTATTATGACTGGCTGAGCTTTTGTGTGGGGGGGCCAAATATACTTTATTATTCAAGGGGGCAAAATATCATAGGGGCCAAATATCATGCCTTATAGGGGGGCCAAATATACGACACCGGCCTGCTTTGGTAAGGTCTCTAGCGGTACCTTATCTGCCCCGGCACGCGATTTATGCTTGCACGACTTTACTTTGTAACCTTTATAAGCTTTAAAATTTTACATCACGGCACTGGATAAATAAAAGTGAGTTTAGGATAGCTGTGAAGAAAATTTGTACTCTGA
The DNA here is from genome assembly GCA_030248225.1 of Trileptium ribeirensis. NCBI lineage: Eukaryota > Metazoa > Nematoda > Enoplea > Enoplida > Thoracostomopsidae > Trileptium > Trileptium ribeirensis. Next base: position 12,470 of record JASANE010028620.1, on the reverse strand, counting down.
AAAATCCGTTCCGTTCCCCCATCCTTGGAAACACTCCCTAATTTCTGGCTGTTTGCCGTGCTGCGAACAGCAAATTAACAAAAGTTATGGCAATTTTAAACATCAACAATGTATAAAAGCAAACATTTTTAGCAAGCAAAACACTTTTCAAAATGTGTATTTGGAGTTCTCGGAATTGAGCGTCATTGCTCGTCGGGCCCAGACCGATTTCCAGATGCGAGCCAGTCTTTTCTGGTATTTTCTGAAACTTTTCGGCCTTTCCAATGAGACCGATGCCGTACAAATCTGTATCTGATTCACGGGCTTATTGAGGAATCACTTCGTCGCACCTCAAAATTTGAGTGCTAGATGAGTTAGAAATAATTGTTTATAAACTTTTTATTAATCGATATAAAAATTATTATAAGGAACCCCAGACGGTAGGGTTTAATTTTAATCCAGTACGAACCCGCTATGCCAACCTAGGGTACAGTCCCCATGAAAATTACGGAAATTTCCCCGATGTGTATGTCACGCATTGCTGTATTTCCCACAGTGAAATGTATTCAAAAATGTAACTCACTAGTCCTCAGAATATAACCCGAGCTCGTTTGACATCCCTGGAACCATCTCGTTTTCTACCGCAAACTTGCATGTTCTTGCCCAAGCGCTCGACTTCTTTTTATTCGTCTTATAGTATAGTATCGCTAGTAGCGCCCCATATTATCGGGTATAAAAAAGTGCGGGATCGAATCCGAGCTTGTGTCTCACTCCCGTGTATGTTTGTTTTTCGGAAGTTAGTACCGGTTTACCTGATACCGTGGTATCCACCCCATACGTAAGTATATATATAAAATATATATGTTATGTATATAAGTGTATATTAGAGAGAGTATATATAAATATCAGGGAGTAACCAGAATTGCGGTTCCGGCAAAGGGCAAAAACCATACCGGAACCGGAATTCTGGTTTAAATATTTTGAAATTTTCCACATTTTTGCTTCATCTGTGGTCCAATCATATGTTACGTATATACAGTGATCAAGATCCAACACAACCATGCAAGAGAAAAGATTAACTAAGCAATTTGCCGTGTGAAACTTAAGTAGGGCACATAATTTCAGCTGGAATTTTTCATCATGACCCAGCAGAAGTTTGTTAACAAACCAAAGCGAAGTCGATGTTTATAGCAACTATTTTGCCCATTCAGAAGTATGCGATGTATTTTAGAGTTAAGCCGGTGCAACTCGCTAACAGAGTATGGATTTTTAGAAGCACTTAGCTGTAAGCTTGGCTAATACAAATTGCGTAAAGCACCAGACAGTGCGCTTGTAAACTTTGTAATCAGTCTACATTGGAGTAAAGTAACATATTTACAAAGCAGCAGAAACTGTGTTCTTGTGAATGTCTCGTTTATAGCATTCTGTTAAGAAAATCATCATGATCATCAAAATAAGGGGCGCTACTAGCGATACTATACTATAAGACGAATAAAAAGAAGTCGAGCGCTTGGGCAAGAACATGCAAGTTTGCGGTAGAAAACGAGATGGTTCCAGGGATGTCAAACGAGCTCGGGTTATATTCTGAGGACTAGTGAGTTACATTTTTGAATACATTTCACTGTGGGAAATACAGCGATGCGTGACATACACATCGGGGAAATTTCCGTAATTTTCATGGGGACTCTACCCTAGGTTGGCATAGCGGGTTCGTACTGGATTAAAATTAAACCCTACCGTCTGGGGTTCCTTATAATAATTTTTATATCGATTAATAAAAAGTTTATAAACAATTATTTCTAACTCATCTAGCACTCAAATTTTGAGGTGCGACGAAGTGATTCCTCAATAAGCCCGTGAATCAGATACAGATTTGTACGGCATCGGTCTCATTGGAAAGGCCGAAAAGTTTCAGAAAATATCAGAAAAGGCTGGCTCGCATCTGGAAATCCGTCTGGGCCCGACGAGCAATGACGCTCAATTCCGAGAACTCCAAATACACATTTTGAAAAGTGTTTTGCTTGCTAAAAATGTTTGCTTTTATACATTGTTGATGTTTAAAATTTCCATAACTTTTGTTAATTTGCTGTTCTCAGCACGGCAAACAGCCAGAAATTAGGGAGTGTTTCCAAGGATGGGGGAACTGAACGGATTTTTCAGAGTACAAATTTTCTTAACAGCTATCCTAAACTCACTTTTATTTATCCAGTGCCGTGATGTAAAATTTTAAAGCTTATAAAGGTTACAAAGTAAAGTCATACAAGCATAAATCGCGTGCCGGGGCAGATAAGGTACCGCTAGAGACCTTACCAAAGCAGGCCGGTGTCGTATAATATTTGGCTCCCCTATAAGGCATGATATTTGGCCCCTATGATATTTTGCCCCCTTGAATAATAGAGTATATTTGGGGGCCCCCCCCTAAACAAATGCTCAGCCAGTCATAATTAAATGCTAGTCATAATACATGGCTCGTACTTTGCTATTCGCTAGATTTGATTGAATTTAACGACATTTAACAACGAATGCATTAACATAATGAACCATTACAAATGATGGATATACTGATATTCTGGCCGAGATTCTACCTCAACTTCTTCACCAGGAAATTGACTCAATATTTCTCATTCAAAACGGTCGTGAAGATGCTGTCGCATAGCGCTTTGATCATAGCGTCTCTTTTCTGGCTGGTTCCCCAAAGCAAGATCAATCATGAAAGCTATTGCAAACAGTCCGCAATCATTTCCGCCAAGCTGCTTCTGATAGGACATTATTGCCACTTGTAATCCACTATCACTACCCAAATGTTCATACTATTTTCCAATTCGAAGCCGCAAAGTTTCCGACATTTGGAATGGCAGTGAATCGTATACAGCAACGCCGTTATCGCGCTCGGTTGTTGTTATCCATTGTCCACCGGATATATGATGAACTTGCACTACAGGGGCCGCATCAGGACTGGAACTAATTTCCAATCCATGCAGATCTGTCAGGCTAAGCAGTGTATCATTGAGGCCTGATAAAGACGGGAACTGACGCTTAACCATGGCTTGAGCAGCATTGATGTGGTTATCATTTAGCCATATTGCTGATGCACATAGCTCGCTTTTGTTAGTAGCCGTAAGCTGTATATTACCAAATTTTCTCCACTTGGTTGGTGCAGCTGCAACAAATTTTCTCATATAGCAACATTCACTTTCTGCGCCTTCGCATGTTCTTTACTGACCAAGTAAGTTCCTCTATGCAACGACTCTTCGACTGTGAGCGGTCCAATCAATTTTTCTGACAGTTTGCATCCTTTACGCGTGCGTTTGCGCAAGTTCTTGATCAATTCAAATCATAACTGACTTTCTGCTTTTGTTGAGCCGCATCAATATTATGAATGGCTTCCACTCTCGCATCTACCAACAATTCAACAAATTTCAAGCGAGATTCAACTGGTGGTTCGTCAGCTTCATTCTCGGACTTCAGATCTAAGTCTATCGGCAAGCGAGGTACACTGCCATACAATAGGTAAAACGGACTAGCTTGCGATGACTTTTGGACGTTAGTTCTGTAGGAAAACAAGACGGGCTGAAGCTTCAGATCCCAGTCCGTTCTTGCACTGTTGCATACTTTCATTAGCTGCGTCTCCAGTGTCTGGTTGAACCGCTCAGTTAGCCCCTGCCTCTGAGGATGATATGCGGTGGACACTTCTCTCTTGATACCCAAAGACTCACATAGAGTATCGTTCAACTTGTTACAGAATTCTGTCCCCTGGTCAGTTTGAAGCAGTTCCATTACTCCGTAACGATATACCAGATCCATAACACATTTTGCAATGGTTGTTGCTGTCTTATCGGGAATAGTCCATACCTCAGGCCAGCGTGTCAGGTACTCCGTTGCAACGCTTTACGAAAATTGCTCTTCTCTTCCTTTGTCATATCATCGGATGGGTACCGAGCCTGACCACTTTGAACACCATCCATATATGTGAAATATTGTTCATATTCGACGGAGTCCATGTGAAACTGTATATATCAAACTAGTTGTATTATTAGTATTTGGAATACTGTCTGAAAATAAAAACGTTAATATAAAACAAGTCGGCCATATAATACTATCTAACATGGGGGGCCCAAATATCACGGGGGGCCAAATATTATACTCTATTATTCAAGGGGGCCAAATATCATGCCTTATAGGGGGCAAAATATTATGGGGGACAAATGTCATACGACACCGGCGGTATACTTATGTTACACAGTTACATCCTTTACAAAGTTTCATAATTATTACTGGTACACATTAAAATACGACGAATAAGGGCGGTGGTTCGGGACCGTTAGAGTACCAGGAGTTACCCTACCAGTCCCGGCCGGTCAGAAACACATTAATTTTACGCGAATTAATGATATACGTAACATGTAAGTCATGAAAGTTTCAAATGACCAACATGTACGTCAATAACAATACCAAAATAATTCACAGGCAAAACAATAAAGGCACAAAGTTCACGCAAATCAAATATATAGTTCGCATACTCTGTACAACTTCCATATAGCCATAAGCCATATATATAAATCGAATATTCGGTCATTATTTATACAATTATGAGACAACTGATCGTACAATTATAACGATAGATTATACAATCCTAACAATAGATAATACAATTATAACGACACGCAAGCACTTATATACTTTTCAACAGCACATCTTGAAACTTCTACACAACACTAGATAACATAATTACACCACACAGCATAATTACAACATATTAGAGAACATGCTGCACATGCGCGTAGCCAGCTAATCAATTGCTGCTCGCCGATTGCGCACGCCACAACATCTCCCCGCCGAGACTAAGGGTTTACTCTCTAGGCGGCTTGCTTGGGCGCGTCGATCGTCGTAGTCCATCCAATCCGCTCTTTTCAATGTTCCGTTTCTTCTTTGCCTTGCGCTGGCGCAGTGCCGCCTCTTCCCGCTCCGTCGGCGCGTCTTGACTTATCGGAAAGGGTGACTCAGGTTTCTGCGCCTGGACTTCTTTTCGTCGTTCGATATATACTCGGCTGGCGATTTTATTCTGATGCGTAGGTATTTGTTCCACGTGTCGGTGCCAGGTTGGTCCACGCGGGATAACCTTCACATTGACGCTTCGACGTCTCAGTCGCTTCTTCACGATCGCAGACACCCAACGTGGCTCCCGGTCTCGCCTTAGTCCATAGTATATACTTGACGTATACCGGATCTCCAACAGCGTAGACATGCGTAAGCTTTGAGACCTCAGGTTGCTGGGACTTGGTCGCTTCTTTAGCCTGTTCGCCTTGAGCCACATGTGCTGGTGATGGCAGCAGCGTGTCGATCTAGGAGCGGATCTGCCGGGAGCTTAGGAGTACGCTTAGAGAGTATCCTCTTACGGTAGGCGTTCTTCGAAACTGGATCAGCAACACGTTAAGCGCTTTCTTCGGTGGAAGATTTGCCTTCCTCATTACATGCTAGAACGTCTGAACCAGCCGCTCGGCAGCACCATTCGTTGCAGGATGATCACCGTTCGTTGCATGGTGATATGCTGCTCTAGTGAAATGCGTGATACCGTAATCGTTACACCAAGCCTTGAATTCTTCCGATTGGAAGGTCGGGGCGTTGTCCGTAACCAACGTATGCAGATAGCCGAAATGTGAGAAATCACTGTCTAGCAGGTCGATATTCACCCTAGCCGTGATAGCCTGAGTAGGATGGACGCACGGGTACTTGAAGTAGAAGTCAATCAGGACTAGCCAGTTTGATACCAGGATGGCGTGATCCATATGTAGTCGACTCCATTGTTTCTCCGGCAACAGCTTTAGATGGACGGCTGGTTTTGGCGGATTGTTCTGGTGTTCGGCACAGGTCGTTCATTGTCGACACATGATTTCTCAATATCTTGATCAATGTTTGACTAGAAGACAGCGGTCCGAGCCAATTGCTCCATCCACTGAATCCCAAAATGTCCTAGGTGCAGCAGTTCAAGGAATCGCTGGAATAAGCACTATGGACCCGTGTAATAGGCATCCACTGCAGGTCGAAAGCGACTCTTCCCACTTCCAAGTCCTTGTCCGCTGACTGTTCTTGCAGCCATCCTTCGAGCGTGTAGCGCATGGCGTACGAAATCATCGTATCCTTGCCGGATTTCTTAGCAAGTGCTTCCGCATCAGGTGGCTTGACTTGTCAGCTCAGCACTTCGATTACGCACACTATGTCGATCTCGTCCTCGCATTCCTCCCCCGTCAAACTGGTCGTCCGATCGGCAACGTAGGCGACTAAGAGCATCGGCGTTGGAATGGTCGGACGTTTTCCGGTATATAATCGATTTCGTAGTCGAACTTGCTCAGAAGCTTGTTCGCAGCGTAGCGCCCATCGGGCGAGCCTGTTCACAGAAAGCGCGGGTGTCTCCTTTGGGCGCTCGCTTGAAAGCTGTGGAAAAAGACGGCTCCGATTACAATGTGTGAAGCATTACAAGCGATCCCCAGCTTTTTCGTAGGGTCGTAGTGGACCAGGACGTTGTCAGGTTCCAGCATTTCCTTAAGCTCCGTGAAAGCTCCTTTCTCCTTGTTTCCCCATTGCCAATATATATATTAATTTTTTCGTCAAGAGGTACAAGGCCTCGGCTTCGGTTGATAGGTTCTTCAGAAATTTGCCATACAATTGGACAGAACCCAGGAAGAATTTGAGGCCCGACAAGTAAGTCGGTTCAGGCATATTTCGCACGGCGTCCACTTTCGGTCCCATGGCAACTCCTTCCTTCGATAGCCGATATCCGATGTACTCCAGTAGGGAGTAACAGAAATTCCGGTTCCAGCGAAAATCGCGTTCCGGCAAAAGGCAAAAACCATGCCGGAACCGAAATTCAGGTTTAAAAACTTTATTTGAAATTTTTCTAATTCATTTATAGCCCAAACATATGTAATATTTACATAATGACTAAGTTCCAATACAACCAAAAAAAAGGAATGATTAATTCAGCAAATTGCCGTTGTGAAACGTAAGTAGGACACGTATTTTTCATCTTAATACTGAGGGAGTTAACCTGTAGGAGTTTGTTAAAAAACAAATCCACCTCAATGCTTGTAGCAACTATTTTACAATTCAAAAGGCTTCGAGATATGTTACAATTCGGTAACAGAGTATGGATTATTGAGAAATACTTAGCTGTAGGTTTGGTTAACATAAATAGCGTTAAGCACCAGCCAGTGCGATTGCGTACTCTGTAAATCAGTCTACATTGAAGTAACAAATCTGCAACGCAGCCAGAAACGGCGTCCTTGGCAATGAGCTGTATTTATTGAAACTGTGCCACCAGTATAATAGTTTGTCTCATTTATATCATTCTGATCAAAATATCATCTAGCTGACGGGCAGTGGTTGCCCAACGGTAGCCTAAACAAATGTGTCTGGTCACTGAGCAGAAAATTATATCATATATACCTTCTTTTATTTTCTCATAAAACAATAATTGCAAGTTGCCTACACAACAACATGAAACAAACGTATGTGTAGTAAAGGGACGCGATTGGAGGCATAGCGAAAGTGTTTAGTCTAAGCTCCATGAAAGCATATTTACTTACAAGTACATTCAGTTTGACGCAATTTACGCAAGGCTGTATGGTGAAAAACATTTTTGCTCTGGAGGTCCAAAAACCAACATATTGATCGATAAATATATACAGACCTACCGATGACAATGAAAATAAATATAGGACATTCTGCAAAAAATATAGGACAAACATAACACATATATAGTAATGAATACCAACCTTGAGGTTCACGTTTAGTCACTTCCGCTTCAAAATATCGATTTCTTCCTTGTTTGAGCTTCACTGATTTTTCTGCGAAGACTCTGCAGTTTGTCAGTTGCCATTGCAACCTTGGCGCTTGCATCACCCACAACGTCGACCCGCACCTTCTTCTCCACGCATGCAGTACATAAGCGCCTTAGTTGCTTCGCTGAGAAGAGTCAGGCAGTACGCATTCAACCTCGAGGAAGCGCTTTAGTTTCCTGATGTCTTGACTCGTTCTTGACTAAGACTAGCCTGGCTTGTGACTTCGACGACCTTATTCTGTTCAGCATGCTTTTTGCGACTCTCCTCCTGACTCTTTCGATACATAGCTGCAAGCGCTGCGATATGTCATTAATTAAAGTACTTGGTGACCTGAACACAGTGTACATTAGAGCAAGCCGTGATATGCAGCAGACAAACGACTTGATCATTCTCTCCGCTATGAGAGTATTCTTTGCCCAAAGAGCTTCGTTTTTGGCAAACGTTTCGCCACGACTTTGCTGAGCGACAAACCGTTCGTGTCAAGAAAGTTTAGCAATTGTTTTCGAAACAATGTCATTTGTAGCGCTAGAAAGGAACACTGAAGCCATGTACGCGGTCCTGGATAGTTGCGCTAATAGTTAACATATCGAATAAGTATTTCAATGCAAATCGGAAAACGCTAAACAAGTAAGACTATAAGTGCAAAAAGGGAATACGAGCAGTGTATATTTTGTTTCAGTTCTATTTGCTCAATAGCCCTGGGTTAATTGGCAAATAAATAAAAATATAGTATTAGTAATATAGCGTTGGCGGCGACAGAATTCAGTGGCACAGGAAGAATGAAAAAAGAAAGAATGAACGAATAGTATCAAGTTGTTCAAACATATTGTTTCGATTTTGACTCGACTTTTTCGACAAATCTGAAAAAAATATAGGAAATATAGGACAAACCCCAAAAATATAGGACAATATAGGACAAATTCGAAAAATATAGGAAATATAGGACAATCGGCAGCTATGTATATATACAACCACGGGATTTCCGTATTCGCAGAACTGCAATGGCTTCCAGACTCTCTTCCTGATGCCGTCACGGTACGCTTTTGCCGGATCCTCCTGGATTGCGAATGGCATATGCCTTGCTTTCTTGAAGACAGGCTTGTATTCGGCTTGAAGTTCACATCCAACTCAAAGTCTTTGAGGCAATACAATTCGTTCTTCCGAAGGTCTGCGAATTCACAGGATAGGTTTAGGCAGGCCTCTTGTAGGTCCATGTCCGGCAGAAGATCGCCGAATACGGCTTTTATTTGTCATTTCGAATGTTCCCATGCTTTATCTAGCGATATTCCCAACAGATCTGATGCCTTTCTTTACACCAGGTTCAGGCCGAGGATGTGCTTGATGTCCCGTGTTAATTCGGTTCCAGCTAGCGACGTGTCTGCCATGAATGTTCCCACAGCCGGTATTTCGTGCTTGGTTGCCGATTTGTATCGCCACTCAGGTTTCTGGAGCTTGGGCTTTTCAATATATTCTCAGAAATACTCGCCCATAGTTCCGTCGATGAGTCGAATGATGTGAAGGAAGATGAGGTTGATGGATTTCACCTTGAAGCTTCATGATGGCGTCCATATGTTCCTTGTGTTGCCGACGCATTTCTTCTTTCTCCTCTTTATGATGTTCTTCCGCCAACTACATTTGTTGTTGCAGCAGGCTAATCAGTTTTGATGTCTCGTCCGAGATAGCGGCAGGTGTGGTTTGAATCACTGTTTTCTTCTGTCGTTGGTGGTCTCCGTCGCAATATTGGAGTGGGTTTTAGCCTTGATTTGGTCTTGGCGTGCCTTTGAATCGCGTATCGCGTGGATCGCGGCGTCGACTTGGTCGCTCGCTTCTTCAACGTTGGGAGGTTCTTTCAACGACTTGACGTGGCGTGATTCAGATCCTACTAAGAGCACCAATGTGCTCTGTTGTATCTGAACACACAGTGTAATCAAATACTGTTTATAAACAGGAATAATACGACCATTGGATACCAAGATGTCTTGAGCCGTTTTCCCCCTTATCTATAGTACATTAACATTTATACGTTTCAACGGTATACACATCTAGCAACTTCTCCAATATACAGCATCATTACAGCATATTCGTGAACATTCCAGCAAATGTGCGTCGCTAGCTAATCAATATTTGCACTGCCGATTGCGATCGCCCATAACGAATAGTATTACGCAAGCAAACGTACGCTGCGCAACGGACTAAGTTGTATTAAGTTGCACAAGTGAAACTACATGCTCTACTACTACTAGAATTAAACAGATTTCTATACTTTGTGTTAAAATATTTTACATACCAGTAAATATTTGAAAATCTGACCGCGAGATGTGTTGCGTAATATGTCGTAGTTTGAACTAGAGGTGAGAAATTTTTCAGACTCGGCGCGGCCCGAAATGTGATGGACCTCGACCCGGCCCGAAATGTGATGGACCTCGACCCGGCCCGAAATTTTGAAAAGCATGCCGAAGCTCGGCCCAACTCGAAGTATCTGATATGCTTATATTTAAAAATATTATTTTCTTACCAAATTTCCAATATATTGAAATGTTATTGTGTCTAGATTTCAATTTAAGCTTGCCAATTCAAAAAGCATATTATGCTACACAGACTGTAATTTAGACTCCGTCACGCAAAGCAGACGTATACCTGACTAAACAATAGCGCCAATTCCAAGCAAAGATAACGCTTAGCTCCAGCTCTTCATGTAGAAAAAACTAAAATCACACTTTTATTATTAGTTATCCGCAAATCATGCAACATTTGAAATTCAGTCAACACAGCTGCACAACGCTACCAGTCAAACATGGCTTTCCATCATTCGATTCTGTATTTCCAAGCAGCATCACGCAACAACAAATTTAAAACTTAAACAGTTATATGACATCTTTTCGCCGGATAGCTTGATATCATTTCACTCAAAAGTGGCACATTTTGCAAAATAACTTCGCTTTGGTTTTTATGGCGTAAAAATTTCTGGCATAGAAACGATGCTCAAAAATGTCACGTATAACAGAGCCTCGAATATTAATCCACCGGATTTTACGGTTAGACTTTTGTAAGCATTTACTTCTGAACTTTAAATAGCGTTGGTTAATCTTTATTACGCAGTTACTTTATATCGTGATAATTCATCGATTGGATAGATTTTAAAAATGTTACCCTGTTACTTTGCTTATATGCTTATATATTACTAAATGCTTCTGAACTTTAAATAGCGTTGGTTAATCTTTATTACGCAGTTACTTTATATCGTGATAATTCATCGATTGGATAGATTTTAAAAATGTTACCCTGTTACTTTGCTTATATTCCTGAAAATTCGTAAATTCAAATAACCAACTTCAGATGCCACATACTACCACTTTCTGTTCGAAATTAAGTATTTAGCACCAGTTGCTTCAACTTAGCATGCAAGATGGTAACCTTTGCCCTTCCCGCTTCTCTTTACAGTAGAGTTCTGGCGATTCCCTGACACCCCATCGATATCTTCAAGATACCAAAAATATCCGAAACTTCCACTATATTTTGGATAAACTAGTAGTAATTATAAGATAAAATGGTGTTCATGATAAATTAGATACAGGTGACTAAAATACAACTATGTGTAATAGTACAATGGCAAACTCCGGTATACAGTTTTTGCAAGTTTCAGAAGATTCAGAAACCTTGAAATTTTGGGATGTGAATGTCCCATATTAATAATATAAATTATCAACTAATATAAAATCAGATACTCAATCATTTTTGGTCATATGTTCAACTAAATCAAAAACAAGCGAAAACTATCGGACCACTTGTTAGTCCAGAGGGTAATTTGACTACAAATGACATCGAAATTGCAAATATATTAAGTAATCACTTCGTATCACTTTACTGCAAACATCGTGATGAAAACTTACTGATTTGCCAAAGGCTTCCACTACAACACTAAGCGCTATAATATATATTTACCAATAGTACAATTAGGAATGTAATCTGCTCCGCAAAAATCCAGGCTGCGCTGGTTCTGATGGTTTATCAAACAAACTTCTCATCAACGAGTAAAGAAATATTAGCCCTTTTTCTTCAACAGCTATTTACAATGTGCATAAAAACAATGCCAACTAAACAGGATTGGCTACACGCTCATGGCAGCGCCATAAAGGTAAAAGGTCACGCTCCTTTGTCGATAATATTATACACCAATAAGTCTTACATCGTCGGTTTTAGGAAGCTCGATGGAAAAGATTATAGCATCAAAGCTCCTTGAATATGCTAAAAAATGAGCACTTTCAGACACGCCTCGTAATATGGCTTCCTACAAAAACAATCCACCGAGCTCCAACGACTTGACGACGTTGAGTTGGCTTAGCACGAATAGTACCTAAATGACAGCAATTTACAGATGTAGATATATTTGGAATCTTAGTAAGGTTTTTGACAGAGTTCCGCATTGGCGTTTACTACAAAAACTATCAAGCTACGGTATTACTGATCCTCCTTTGGACTGGATATCATTTTTCTACGTAACCGACAACAATCAGTAGTAGTACATGGACATATAAGCACGAGTAATGTAGTAACAAGCGGAATACCTAAAGGGTCAGTAATAGGCCCGATACTATTTTTATTCTACATAAATAACAACGACAGCTGCATGTAATCGGGTGTTTTAAGCAATAC
>JASANE010028619.1:0-13205 GCA_030248225.1 Trileptium ribeirensis | reverse complement strand
TATTTTGTCGTTGTTCAGTTACGTATTGCTTGGAGCGCGACGTGATAAAAAGGTCCGAGGAAACTTTTCAGTTCCAAGGGTTGGCAATTTTGCGTTTCGGTGACATTTCCTATGATCTCCTCGGGTTCCGGTAACCAAGCAATATTAGCAGAAAGCCGTGCTCGTTTGTGCTCGGAACATTCTCGTCCGCAAGCCATGGCGGGCCGGGTCAACTTGTCCAGGCGGACTATTTCCTGATACTCCTTGAGCCTCCGTATTGATTAATACAGTACTCGGTGACGTCTATACAAAGTTTATACAATGATTTAATAGTTACGTTTGGCGACGAGTGTCCTCGGTCGGTTAGCGATGCGGGCTACTATCCTAATAGCGTTGGGAATGCTCACAACTCGGTGCTGTCGCATGGGTTCAGTAAACGACGGGGAATGGGGTGTTGAGACGAGACGACGGGGCAGAGCATGCAAATACCCGTGTGTTCGCGGACTAGGGGCAGTTGTCCTTGCTCACGCTCAATTTTAGCGACTCTCCTCGGCTATGGGACACGAAAAGCAATGGCCCTAGAGTGCTTCGAAGAATGATCCTTTGCGGTGCGCAACTCTAAATCATGACTCGTTGCGTGTGGGAAGCGACGAGTGACAAGGTAAACGGAAGAAAGTGCGACAGGGCTTGGCCAGGCGAGTCCTATGCCAGCAACTCAAAATCAAGGTTCGTTCGGTACTCGATACAAAGCTGGCTATGCTATACTGCGTGTCACTAACCGTTTATCCTAAAGGCTTTACACGTCTGATCGTTTTGGAGTTTCGCTGCGCTTGCGACTACTGGGTTTCAACGAGGGACACGACTGACCGGTTTCTACGCTATCATGCGACCGATAGACGGGGGAGGGGGCCGTATGAGGACGACGTTCGGATGTCGCCCGCATGGACTAGCCTGGTCGTCCAGTTTTGTTTCGATACTTTTGCCGATTTCGTGAGGTTTTGGGGTGGGGGCATAACCTACGGGCGCTCCAGCCCTGTCGGTTCGTTTGCTCAGTTTATTCTCTCTAGTTTGGGTCGGTATAGGAAAGTTGGGGCACGAGGCAGTTCACCTGGAGACCCCTTTTCGTTGGTGTTTCCTTTCTTTGTTTCTTTCTCTTTCCTTTGTCTCTTTTGTCGTTCTTTTCTCCTGTCTCTTTCTACTACTTATCCTATTGCCTTAGTGTGTTGTACGTACGCTGCAGCTGTGCAGCGTCTCGGCTGCACTATCGAAAGCGTGCAGTCGAGTTATCATCGACACAGTGGTCGATGCTCCTAGGTATGCGTAGTATACTGGTCAAAACTGGTGATTCTGCAGCGGCCTTAAATTCCCCGTGCAGTATCGAATCTGAAAACGAAAAAGAGAGAGAGACGAGGAAAAAGCTAAATCGGGGCATACATAGCCTAACGGGCAACTAGGGGTAAAACAAAAACAAGGCTAAACTCAGCGATCAAGTCGCTCCGAAGAAAAATCGAGGTTTTGCACTTGCTCGACTTGAGGCCAAAACGGCTCGAGCGAGGGGTTAGCTTTATTTATTGGGCGGGGGATATTATATATTATTTTTGAAGGCGGGAGCACGGGGCGTTCCTCCCGCTAGTGTACAGCAACAGGGGGTGGCGTTTGGGCACGCCGTCGGACTATTTTAGTAATATCAATTTCTCGGACGTTAGCCCCGAACATAGGCCATGTAGATGTACTACTGTAAACTTGGGTAATCTTGATAGTTCTATTGAAGTAGTTTTGGGTGGGCGGTACAACGCCGTATCTTTGAATTGCTGGCGCGCGGCATTATATGGGGCTGTCGGAATTTTTGTACAGTTGGGGGCATTGCCCCTCCAGCCTGGTCGGATAACGTTGGGAGCGGGGTGGTCGCCTAGATTTAATTCGGTCAGTCGTTCGAAGGAAGTTTCTGTATATGTTGTGGATGCCTATCGAGTCTGGTGGTCTGATTTCAATACACCAATAGCTTTTATTAATATGTGAACAATATCGCTACGAAGTAGAAATAGATAATCAAAACCGAGGCAATATGCGAAAATTGCTCCTTACGGAGAGTAAATACCTTAATCTCACGCTAGAGTACTTAGAACTTGATCAATCTTTGTATTCCCAAATTTTCTTAACCCGTTCGGATAAGCAAAATTTTGGGGCTTCCTAGAGCCCAACGGAGCTAGTCCTCCGTTCCTAATCTTCACGTCTATTCGAGCTCAAACACTGCATGAGCGTTGAACAGTCAACTAAGCTGTAAATTTGTAAACCAGAACTGTAAATAGTAAAGCAAGTCTTTATTGTTTCAGCTCAGATGCATTGGAAAATTTGACCGTGGTTGGCTCAGGAAAATCCGATAATCCTATCTCAAGAGCTGCGAGTCACGTAAAGCACGGACAAACAGCGTCCGTTTTGAGTTGTTCTACCTAACACCACGGGGAATCAGAAGGACTTCGGTTTCAGTTCCTACAATTTACTATCATCCCGTGCAATTGCCCACAACGCCCAAAGCGGAACTCGGCTTGGAGGTTTGTCAAGGAATTTGTAAAAACGTAGCAAGTCGGTGGGACGAGGCGGAACGTCTAGCGACTGATGTCAAGCTAACCTATGGGGTACGAGGTCGTGCTACTGCGATCAAAATTTGCAATGAATGGTCTGTCACTGTTACATCTGGGGACAGTAAACCCCCATGTTCCAGGCTATCCTACTCATCTTCATTTACGATCTTCGATCCGGGGCGGCAAGAGCCAGGCCCCCTTCGGGAGACGAGGAATGTCTACGCGGTCCTCCGAACATTGACTCCAGTTCAAACGCGAACCCACAAAGCACCGGAAAGCAAGTAAACTAACATGAAAATACATAGAAAAATCTTGTGTCGGAGCCGGTCAGTAAAGTTGACGGAACTCCACGCTGCCGAAATCGAACTGATTCCTATTTTCGTAACCTCGAAAATTCTGTCGATCTTTTCGTGTGCTTTTCTTTTGGCCCCCAATCACGGTCGAGGTAATTCGGGTCGTGGTCAGTCGAATCAGCCTTGGGATCCAATCAGCAAATTTCTGATTTTTCTGGAAGTCAGTTATATCGTAACCATCGACCTCCTTTAGGGAGCGTCGGCTTCAAAGTGAAATCGCCGACATCGATTTTGAACCGAGGTCGCCCATCTGCTAACTCGACCCAGTTTTCCCGCAAAGCTGTGAATTTTGAAGCGTTTACTTCCCGTAATCAGTGCCGGATGTCGCTTTAATCAGATCCAAAACATCGATCACTAGAACGACATCCTGTCAAAGATTATTTCAACTGTTAGTGGCGAATTTTGGGACATGCGGTTTCCTGATCTT
Organism: Trileptium ribeirensis; assembly: GCA_030248225.1. Taxonomy (NCBI): domain Eukaryota; kingdom Metazoa; phylum Nematoda; class Enoplea; order Enoplida; family Thoracostomopsidae; genus Trileptium; species Trileptium ribeirensis. The sequence goes on along the minus strand of JASANE010028619.1, from coordinate 9,864 downwards.
GATCTAATTCGGGTCAAGATTACAATATATTTCTTCTTTCGGGTTGCTCAATCGCTTCCTCGTCGTTTAAATCACTCGCGCAATACCGGAAAGTAAATCATAACAAAGCCGAGCGGGACACACACTAATCACCCGCGCAATAGTTGACGAATGCTATTAATCTGATTATTCGATGATCCTACTCGTGCATTTTCCCGGCCACAACGCCACCTGTTAATCCCCTTTTTCTTTGCGTTTGATATCGCAGGACGCCGCCCAACTAAAGCGGTTTCATCACGACACGAATCATGACCCTCATGCATGAGGACATCTTGGGATGTCGAGCTAGATCGCGACTTGTCATGATCTTTTTTCTTTTCAGGTTGGAACGCCCGCTTTCCAGCGTCCCAGGGGGCGTGGGTCATCGGACGGGGCCTCCAACGGGAGTCGAGGACGGCGCACCCACCCGTGGAGCGTTCGACGAGCGGGCGCTCCTGGCCGGGCTTCCCGGGGGGGGGCTGCTGGTTTCCAAGCTTACCCCCTTTCTCCATCGCGACTCCACCTCCATACTTACATGCATATATGTTACATACAATAAAACTATATAATTTTACGAGATTTTATATATAAAATATATGTGTAAATGCATATCTATATGTTTTTCTTTTTCGTTGTTGTGGTGTCCGCTGTTGTCCTCATCGGCACTTCCGATGGTAGTCGACATCTCCGTGAGGACGCAGCGACAAAGCAGAAACGACTGATATCCGAAAGGTCAGTCGAGCCGAGAACGGACACACTCAAAGAAAACAAAACAAGAAGAAGAAAGAAAAGAAAGGGGAAAAGGAGAGGGACACGGGAAAAGGTGGGACAGCGGGTTCCCATGGAAATTTCGACGGGCGGGGTCAAATTGGTTCCCAGGACGAAGAAGGGGCCGAATGACCCCAAACACAAGGAGGGTAAACGTAATATTGGGGCCAGACCTGCCCGGGCCGATTTACGTACAGTCGTATAGGGCTTTGGCGGCTTTTCCCGCCCTAACGGCTGGACCTAACAACGCCCGCCGGGCATCGTTGGACTCCCCACGACCAGGCGATTCAAATGAGGGGTGACACGCCCACTCAGCATGTTAAGATTGGAAAAATGTTAGGTCAACTGCGTTAGGGAGAGTTTCGAGGAATGTGAGGGTGCTTTCAACGGCTGTTCCGAGTTAACGGGCGGGTGGGAGGAGCCCCGCCGGCCGTATTTGGAGATGTCTTAACGTGATGGACGCAATGAGGGGCGATTTGCGCACTGTTGCGTTGGGAATAAAATTTCAGGCATGTTGTGCCCACCTGTAGTCCTTATTACAAACAAGGAGCACTTTGGCAGGTTGTGGCGGGCTAGCGGGAAGGAAGGCGGAGGCCCGTCGTATATCGTTGTGCTCGCCGTAAGTAGGCGAGCAGAAGGACGGGTCGCACGTGTACATTTACGACTAGGGGTCGGATAAGGAAAAGGTACAAAACAGGAAAATTTATGTCAATTCTTGTAACATGTGTTATAGAGTAGTCACCTGACGGAGCGGCAATCGACATATCGCATTAGGGGTCGGACGGATCAAGACCTGCTGCTGGTCATTGAATTCCTTGATGGATAGGAGACATAATGATGCGCAGGATTTTTGGCGGTGACTCCGCGGTAAGAAGGGGACATGGTTGGAATGGCGATAACCAGGCGATTTTGTGTACTAATGATTAAGAAAACGGAAGTGTCGTCGGCTGTCCGTTGGCGGATCGCAGGGCACGATCAAGCCCACCCGCGTCCTTTGGTTGTCCTGTGACATACGCTGCCTGGCGAGATAGACAGTCCCTTAGCGGATGGCCTCGTTCGCAAGAGTAAGACAACACAAAGGTGATGATTTAGCGGAATCGGCTGAGTGTACTGATTAATCATGGGGATTTCACACATTGAGAGTTGACACAAGTTGAGAGTGAAGAAATGTATATATACATGTATAAAATATGTCGAAAAATATACCGATTTTACGCCCACCTCAACAGCCAAACTTAGCGTAAGTAACAGCTGTTTGCTCAAATCTGGCATGTTTGCTCCTTAAATTTCGGGTGAACCCCTCGTGTGACCTGGGACATTTTGACCTTATCAAAAACCCATGAAATTCACTATCGCAATGTACTCGGGTCGTTCTCCCGGAATCAAGACCGCTAGACGGTTACGGGCCGGCAAACGAGCCCGACCTCCGTCGTTCGCGAATCATTCGGAAGCTACCGTACCCCCTGATTTCCCTTAGCTTAAGCTTGTAGCTTTTCTGTCGTTGTCGTGACCATGGCCACACGTATTATTCGCGACCATGGCTGCATGTATAATTCAACCTAAGTAAGATTGATACTTTTGGTTCTGATTACTAGCGGGCAAATGGTTTAACTTGAGTGATTGATGGCCTCTTGTTCCCGGGCGGTCATGACGGCGAGACTTTAATGGTAGGAGGCGACTGGTCGAGTTCCGAACACGTTACGCAGATATTCGGAAGAAATTCGCTACCACATTTTTATCCTTATCCGCGTTATTCTAGTTCCCTAGGGTGGTGTTTCCTTTGTGTTTAAGATAACCAGTCTATCACGTATGTCCGCTTGCGCCAATAGGCAATCATAGTGTAAACATAACATAAACATGCAATTGTAAATAAAATAAAACTATGGCATATGCATAATTAAGCAACAAAGGTTAATAAAGCACAGGTTATATACAAAGCGATTATGGCCATGACACCAATCAATGAGTTATTCCGCCAAAAAGGAGTATCCGCCGCTCAATGCAAACACCCTGATCGGACCATGAAAATCCTGCGACCATTATCAGGCTTAGGTTCGGGGCCCGATCAGGCGCTCCTAGGCAATTTCGTCTCTCAAAATCTTGCAGAAGCGCACGTAAAGGGCCGGAACGGTCCTGTTACGTATATTAAAACAAATATATAACGTAGAATTAGTGTGAAAACACTATAGAACAAAATGCTAATACACTAAACGTAATACTAAATAAAATTTTTCAATTGACAGTTCAGCCAGACGGTCCGTTTGTCACGTAGAGCCTAGCTAAACTCTCTGTTTGTCACATTAAGACTAGCGAAGCTATCAAAATGTACCATAGTAGTCCAGCTAAGCTGTAGTTCACGCGAACTAGTTGAGTTGGACGCGTGATATAATTTGGCCCTGGCGCACGCATCTTATCGTAAATGATGCATAAATTACATATTATGTATGCCACACTAGTCCGCGAGATTGGGATGGATGCGACAGTGTACTAAGAAACATTCTAGCTAGGGGGTGTGGCAGACATGATCAAGTTTTACAATATCACACGGGTGAGACTGTCACAGTTTATTCGGTATAGTGGTTACTAAAAGGGGTCATTAGTTTCAAACGTTCGGGAGATTATAACATGAACGCAACAAAACTTTTCTGTAGGAAGCGTAGGCGGGGATGCTCCCTAATGTTTGCCAATTTGTGGTTATTTTTCTTAAAGTTCCCCATTTTGCCAAGTTTCGCAAAAGCTTTCGGAGCCGCAGATGGGTTACAACACTGTGACAGGGCATGGGAACTTCACCTTTTTATTTGGATATGTAATTTATGAAATGAGATATTGCATATGTATGATTACGCATGATTTGCATGAAAAAGAGTATGATTATTTGTGTCAAATATCAGATAATGAACGTATAAATTGTTTGAGGCTATAGTATAAATAGTATAAAGCATACAATATCATAAAATTGCAAATTAGTTCAAAAATTTCAATTATGTACAAATACGTCATGCATTATGTGAATTATATTTCATACAACGAATGTGTCATCCTTATATTTTAAATTTAAAATAATTTATTATTTTTATTCATACAATAAAATATAATATACTGCTCTGAAAAATAATATCTGAATTATTCTATAAATATACTGCTCGATCGATTGAGACTGGGTGAAACGCAGGCAGCAACTTGACCCACTCACTGTTGCTGGCCAATACTTACTTAAGGCGTTTTTAACTGCTTGATTGATGAAGACTGGGTGAAACACAGACAGCGTCAGAACCCACTCACTGTTGCTGGCCAATGTTTACTTACACTGTAAAATGTCTGAGTCAGGAAATTGACTCAATAAATGAGTCAATATTTTTTGAGTCATTAATGACTCAGTTTGAGTCACTATTTGATTCAATTATTTGAATCAAAAAATTTGAGTCAAATTTTAAGGCAAACAATATTGAGCCGAAATCATACTGACTCAAATTTCATTTTTACCTTGCCGTTTTCGCAGTGTTTTGGTGCTGTCTCGTCTTTAATTTAAATTTCGGTATTGTTAAAGGGCTTAGGTAAGTTTGTTTGATCTTTATTGGTTCTCATATGACTGAATGTAAATTCGCGAGAAATTATATGAACAACTCCTTACTAAATCTGCAATACATAATAAATTATAGAGGAAATAATATGCTTGAATTATGGATCATTTTTGAATCCAATTATCCCGTATATCCAGTAGGTTTTAAACCTAAGAAAGAGTGCAGAGAGAGCATTTATATCATTTATTATCTTTTTTCAGGAGCATTTAAGAAATCGCGATTTTATTTTTATTTATATTTCGCAACGTTTCATTCCAAAATATATTCATAGACATGTTCAGCTTTTCTCCTGTAGCTACACAAATTGAAAATTCCCTAGCGACGCAGATTCGTTTCGTAGCTTGGGGGGTGCAAGAACTTGGCGAAGGGGTGGAAAAGTCTAGCGGATTGGAAATTGGGATTTTATACTAAGATTTTGACACTAGGATAGCAATACCAGAAGGTTTTGATCCTAGATTAATCTTCTTTGAGTGATGCATCCTCCAACCCACGCCCCCCGATCTGTGCTCTTGAAATTCAGCGACGAAATGATGTTTCATAAATAAAATAAGTTCGTGAATAGGGACAGAATTATTTTTTGGTAGGGTTCGAATGCGACATATACGTGTCTGCATGTAAACGTACAATAGTGGTAGGGGATCAATACTTAATGGTCGCAATTAGGTACACAATTAGGTACACCACTTGAGGTACACCCTCCTGTTCAGAAGTTCATCCTGTTCGGCCGCCGCACATCCCTCCACCCGAAACATGCACCCCCTAAGCAGACGCAAATTACACACCTACGTAACCTATGCATAAAGAATATACATACGTACGTATACATACATAAGTACGTTATTATATTACTATGCAAATTTATATATATGTTATTTTATATAGACACATATGTGGTACTTATATATATATGTATATATATATATATCTATATATATATATATCTATATATATATATATGTATATATTACAGAGTTATATAATTGTTATGGTAATTTATGTTACTGTCATGCAAATATTCGTATTCTGTTATTAAATTATTTAGTTTTGGTTCGTTCGTTATTTTAGTTATTTGGTAAATTTGTTCCATTTTGGCGCCTGTTTAGCCGCCTGTACTTTCGATTTTTTTGCGCTTATTTTTTTTTATTTCTACTTGTTAGTTCGTTTATTTGTCCTTCGTAGATGAACGTGTGTCATTCTTCAAATGGGTTAATTGAACATGTTGCCTTTTGAGTTTTGAGACATGGGATTATCTAACCGATGTACTACATTTGACGAATCGTTCCGTATCCACATTAATGTGCACTTGGTATAGCGTTGAGAAATTTTTTTGCGTCACGCTCAGTCGAACTTTGTACAAACTTAGTTTACTTACCAAGAGCCAATTCGACGCTGTTGGTAGAATCCTAAATACCCTTTGAATCCAAAAACGTTCATGAACTGATTTAAGTTAGTCTAACGATTCGCGTGCAGTGCGCGATAATTTTGATAACTTTGCAATGTGCGTGTTTTCTTGTATCCGTCTTCAATTGAGCCATCTCAAGTTTTTGGGGCTACATTTCAACCCTATCAATTACCCCATTTTAGTACCTTTTACGGAAGCAAGGTTATTTTTATCTTAACATTCGAATTTGTTTCTCAGATTGGTTTTATTTCATTATATAAAATGATAAATGCCGATGCCTGTTTTTTTTTGTTTTTCGATCAAGGCTCCGATTTTGGACTTATGGGGTTTGAGGAACGGCACCCTCATGGTTCCTCGACCCAAAATTAGAAAATTTGTTCTGACATCCTGGGCGGCTGAAAAGTTGCAATTGGGCGTTTTCGGGCATGGTAAACTCATTGCCGGGGTTGATTTTGCTCTGCGACACATGGTTCCATGGGTACGGCAGTATGGCGCCGCCATGGTTCATCGATCCAAAATTCCTAATTTTACTGTTACGTCATGTTACGTCGCTGATAGCTTGCTCTTGGGGGTTTTGGCCATGGAAAAGTTATTGCTGGTGCTAGTTTTGTTCTAATTTGTGCTGGTATTATGTGGTGTCCACATATAGCATATCGACGTATGCTATCAAGAGCTGATTGGCTGTGCACGCAAAAGGCGTAGGTGTACCGATGATTCACTATGTTCTGCAATCTCGATAGAGTTACTAGTTTATGGTCGCCTGCTTAAACTTCGGTGACGCAGGATGAACTGGGGAAATCGCCAGCCAGTTACAGTCGCGGGCAGAAATAAGTGCAATCGAAATACTTTTGTATCTTATGAAGTGTGGAATCGGAATGTACACATGTTATCGGAATGATATAGAATCGGAATGTACACATTTTTAGATTTAATGTATAGGATTTTATATGAAATATTGCAGTTTTTGCTTTAAAAATCCAATATGTTAATTCGATATTTCATTGGAGCATCTGCTTTGTCAAAAGTTATACTGGCTACCGACCGTCTAGAGTTTCTAGAAAAAGGTAGGTTTTCTATGCCACGTGTTTCTGTTGTTTCTGTATGTCACCTATAAACAAATGGCAAATCAATGTTAACATGTAGTGTATCATTCGGAGTAGTAGGCTTTGAGAAAATAACGTGTAAGGCCTTGCACTAAGCAAAAAGTTTCGAATTGAGCCGGAGACCAGCCTGAAAAAATAATTGTTCGGGTGCTTTTTACAAGTATTGGTTTTGAAAGTTGATGTTTATCTGAATATCTCGAATTTTAGAAGGTAAACGGGGCAAATTAATATCTTAATAATTACAATAGTATACAACATGTATAAATGTTATTACTGTGGTGATTCATTTGCACGCATAGGTTGGCTGATGTCACACCTTCGGCGTATACATGGATTTTACGATTCTCAAAAGCTAGAAATTTCGTGCGGGCAGGATAATTGTGGAGAAAAGTTTCGTAATTATAAATATTTTTGTAGACATCTTAAGAGAATTCACGTTGTCAGCGATGTGGAATCTAGTATTAGGAAAGATGTTTGTTATGAGACTCTACGCGAAATCGAGGCCTACGACAGTGAAGAAGGATTTCATAATTTTGAGTCCCGCTATGTGCCAACTTTTTCTTGAACTTATCTGGAAAACCGTATTGCATCGCTAATTGCTTATCTGAAATCGAAACCCGGTGTGTGTCAAAAAGTGGTAGATGAGGTGGTGGACAGGTTTTTTGTAACATTATTGTCACTTAGCAAAAGTGTACAGCAAATTGTAAAACATACACAGGTTTTCACTGAAGGAATTATCGGGAATTATTTTGATGAACTACCAGAAATCATATGTAGCGTATTCAAGTTGTTCGAATCGGAACAAAAACAAACACGATATTTACAAAAGCAATATGGTCTAGTATTGCCGCAAGAAATAACGTTTGGCATAAATATTGGTCCCAAGTTTACAAGCGAATCGAACTGCAATACTCCAGCCCCCAAAAAAGAGACGTTTCAGTATATATCAATAATTGATCAACTCATTCTCAGATGTAAGAACAAAGATTTTTTGTGGTATCTTCAAAATGGACATGAGTCGGATGGAGAAGAAATGCTGGATTACTGCGACGCAAAACATTGTAAGGCACATCCATTGTACAGAATTGACCCCAACTTTATAAAGATAGGTTTGTACATCGACGACTTTGAAACAGTGAACCCTCTTGGGGCCAAAACAAAGAAACATAAAATATGTGCGATATACTGCACCACTAAGAATTTGCCACCACATTTGAACTCCCGTCTACAAAACATATTTTTGGTGGGCTTAGCCCCTTCTACATTTGTTTCGAGTTACGGTTACGAGCGTTTTATGGAACCGTTAGTTACAGAATGCCAACTGCTTGCATATCAAGGCATCGACCTACCCGACGGAGCAAAAAAATTCGGCAGTGTTGTACAGATTTCTAGTGACAATTTGGATGGCCATAGCTTATTCGGAATGGTTGAAAGTTTCAGCGCTACGTACTGTTGCCGGTTATGTCTGGAAACCAAACAGTCAATGCAGTCAAAGTTTTTTGTCTAACTTGCTTAAGCGGCGAACAGTGGTTCGTTACAACGCTTACCTTGAGGAACTAGCTTCTGATTCAACTAAAAACAACGTACTGGGCGTGAAGAAGAGCACTGTTGTTAATGAGTTCCCGTACTTTCATTTTCTCCGTAATTTTGCACTTGATGTTATGTATATTACGTTGGAAGCAGTGTTGCCCCTGGAAATGAGACTTTTATTACTGGTATTCGCAAATAAGTATAACCTTTTTACGGTAGACGAATTCAACAGCCGTCTGAAAAATTATTCCTACAGCTATGCCGATCATAGAAATAAACCGTCGCAAATTCCTAACCTTTATGTCCTACAAGGTTCAAGTGTAGGCCAGCGGGCTATACAAGCATATTGTTTGGTGCTTTATCTGCCATTGCTGATAGGCGATTGGATAGAAATTGGTTGTAAGGAGGTTCGACAATACTGGCGACTGTTTATTTTGCTTCGACGCATAATGGATATTGCATTTTCTGCACGCGTTACAAAAGATGAAATCTGTGAACTGCGAATATTAATGGCTCAGCATCATTGTCTGTTCGTGAAGCTCTTTCCTGATCAAGCAATTACTCCAAAAATGCATCTCCTTGTGCACCTCCCGGACTGCTTTGATGAAGTCGGCCCTCTAGTGCAATGGTGGTGAATATGAACATATATGAACATTATGTAAAACTCTGAACCATTGAACCCCTGTCTTTGGTTTTATACTATATTTGAAAATTTAAAGTTCCCTTTATTATATGACAACAACGGCTGTAGGCCTTTATCTGTTACAACGTAAATTTATGGCTTTCTTACGGAGGTTTCTTTAGTTTAGATTTACTCACGTTGAATTACCTTATACCGCGCTATAAATGATTATATAAAGAGATACAGCGAAATTTCTCATACAGCATTTCATTTTTGTAGTAACAAACAAAGATTTATTACAGTTTATATAAATAGTACGAACACTTTGAGCTAGAGCCAAAAACTTAGACCCTTTGAGCTGCGTATGAAATATTTCAGGTTTTCAAAGATTTCGTAACTTTGTTCCCTGACAAGCATCAAGCATTAACCGAACAATGGCACGACATCGTTGAAAAAACCGTCTCTGTCGCTAAAGCTAAACGTTTGGAGACGAAATGCGTTTCTACGACGCTATCAAACTACTTGGATCAAGCTAAAGGTGCCAAGGATAACGAATCTTCAGGTTGGCATTAAATTTTTTGTGCATTTTGAATAATGATATAGTAAACTTTTTGTGTGTAATTTTTTAACTAAATTAACCAAAATGTTATATGTTAACACATTTTAGTTTGTTCTGAATACTTCTGAACGATTTCGAGTTGCTTTTCTCGTGGATTTTCGAAATTTAGTCAATCTACGGTGTATCATGATATCATGTGTTTAAATTCTGTATAAACTACTGATCAAGTAAAGTATACAAGTAATGTAGTCGAGTGTATCTATACACGGAGGCAAGTCTAA
>JASANE010028618.1:0-36084 GCA_030248225.1 Trileptium ribeirensis | reverse complement strand
ATGCGGAAGGTCCCCAGGGGAAGTGTGGAGCCTTCAGGGAATGGATGTAAAAAGCTTGAGGAGAATCCGACTCTTAGGTCGTAACTCCCATTAGCCCGCATCAACGCCTATAATTGCAGCGTTACTGTGCGCATGCAGTGAAATCATTCAGACTCTCAGTGATTATACTTTATACATGCTGACACTCGAGGCTTCATCAGCAGGGTCATCTCAGGGGGTAGATGCTCCGGGTTAGGGTGGTACCCTCAGAGGGTATATCAGAGCCTCGGTGGATACCACCCTAGCCCGCGAGTATGTCATACTTGTTGAAACAGGACGCTTGAGCAGTTGCAGTGAAATATATACCCAACTTCGCAATGCATAAAAGTATCTAATAGTTTCCTTCAGTTGCATGTGTTCCCTTTGTGCATTCATTCCAAATTTCGATATGTACGTTGTATGATTTCGAAATATATTTAAAATATCTGAGGAGCGTTGACGTCACCTCGTGTCATTTCAGATGAGCAATGCGGTGAAAATGAAGAACTTCGATCGTGTGATCGTGGATCGTCGTGTGAACCAACGTGCGTCAATTTCTTTTCACCGACGTCATGCCTTACCGATTGCGCTGGTGAGATCTGTCAATGCAAAGAATCGTTTGTGCGAGACAAAGTCACCGGAAAATGTGTGGACTTTTTCAATTGTTCACGTAAGTGTACCAACCAAATATTTTCGTCATCGCGGAAATGCTAAAAGTGTGATATATAGCTTAAGTAAAAATCTGACTCTAAACAGGCATTTGTAATGCTTTAGGTGAGTTCATAAGCCAAAATTTTTGCTCAAATTTTGAGCTCAAAATTTGAATGTTATTTTGAAATAGAAAAAGTATTGCAAATCAAAATGTTTCAAAACTTAAGCTCAAGATTTTTCAGGGATCCTGATTGGTTTAAAACAATATACTACAAAGGTTTGAAGCCATTCAAATGTTCAAATTCACCAAAAATGCAAAAATTGCTTTCAAATTTTGATAAAAATTTGAGATCAAACTTTAAGAAAAACGTTTGACATAGGAACCCAGCTTAAAGCAGTGAAATTTGTTAAATGGTGTCGCATGGCTACAATTCATTCTGCCAAAGTGCGAAATTATTTCCGCTCTAATGTGTAGTTTAATTCAATAGAAAATAAGTAACAGTTTTTTTCATAATTTAAAACATTCACATAACTAATTCGAGAAAAAATTCTAAATCTAAAACTGGTCGAGCTAACGCCAACTGTAACTCTTTAACGGCCGGAACAAATTTGGCTCAGGAAATCTAATACTTCCAAAATTTTCACGGTTCTTATATTATTTCTATGCTGGAAATTGTCAAATTTTCCAGCGAATAACTATCTATTTACTGGTTAACACACATAGCATTTACACCGACAATCATTATTTATAATAAGCGCACCAAAACATATAAGAGTTTCCCATACACTCGCCACAATCAGAAGTAAAACAAGACATGTGACAAAATTGGAACACGCAACAGCTCATAGTAGAGTCTACAGTGAGAAAAATTGCTGAGGCAAACATCAAGAACTTTCCCAGGTGAAACAAACTTAAGGTCGTCAACCGTTGAGTGGAGCCTTGAGGTATTTACTGTATCTTTACAGCTCCACCAGCAAATCATGTGGATATTGTCGCAAACTGGCAAACGTCTTAAATTGCAGCCAAAAATGACCACAATATAACTGCTTAAAGGGTAGCTATCGAATTTATATGACTTGGTAATGGATTTCTAAAGAGATGGCAAAACGGATATGCGTTGAAAAATGGTAATACTCGAACTGTAATTGATGTGGGTTTCGCATGATCAAACAACTTCATCGAGCAAGTTACGTTGGGTTTAACACTTATTAACAGGCTAAGTATAGCTGTGGAGACATCAAACCGTTTCGGCTTAGTTAAGCGAAACACGCAGTACAAAGTTATCTGATTTTAAGTAGTAATGTACTGACAACCAGTAGCGTTTGTAGTTTCTATTCTGTTTTAGCAGATCAAGTATGCGCCGACGAAAATGCCGTATTCTCAGGATGCGCAACTGCCTGCGAACCGTATTGCGGTCAACCAGAGGAGGTCCTATGCCCACTAATGTGCGCTCTTAATACATGTGTTTGCAAACAAGGATATGTTCATGAGTTCGACAGTCACGAAGCCAAATGCGTTCGGCCAGAGAATTGTCCGAAGATGGTACCACTCTGATTCCGATTAACGTTCTCTGCGGATAATTTGAAAAATGATATCTACTGTGGAACATGGTTATGAAAGCTTAGACGTTTGTAAACATTTCTAATTTTCCAAATTTCTTTTTTTCGAAAGGGAAAAGTACTAAAAAATTAAATGTTTGGACTACAATGTGGTATAAAATTGAAGCTTTACGCAGCCTAAGTCTAAGCCAAACAATTGGTTGGAGAATTGTCCAAAGATGGTACCACTCTGATTGCGATTAACATTCTCTGCGGATAATTTGAAAAATGATATCTACTGTGGAACATGGTTATGAAAGCTTAGACGTTTGTAAACATTTCTAATTTTCCAAATTTCTTTTTTTCGAAAGGGAAAAGTACTAAAAAATTAAATGTTTGGACTACAATGTGGTATAAAATTGAAGCTTTACGCAGCCTAAGTCTAAGCCAAACAATTGGTTGGAGAATTGTCCAAAGATGGTACCACTCTGATTGCGATTAACATTCTCTGCGGATAATTTGAAAAATGATATCTACTGTGGAACATGGTTATGAAAGCTTAGACGTTTGTAAACATTTCTAATTTTCCAAATTTCTTTTTTTTTTCGAAAGGGAAAAGTACTAAAAAATTAAATGTTTGGACTACAATGTGGTATAAAATTGAAGCTTTACGCAGCCTAAGTGAAAGCTGCAAACAATTGGTTGCTGCCAAGAATTGTCCAAAGATGGTACGACTCTGATCTGCGATTAACATCTCTGCAGGATAATTTGAAAAATGATATCTACTGTGGAACATGGTTATGAAAGCTTAGACGTTTGTAAACATTTCTAATTTTCCAAATTTCTTTTTTTTTCGAAAGGGAAAAGTACTAAAAAATTAAATGTTTGGACTACAATGTGGTATAAAATTGAAGCTTTACGCAGCCTAAGTCTAAGCCAAACAATTGGTTGGAGAATTGTCCAAAGATGGTACCACTCTGATTGCGATTAACATTCTCTGCGGATAATTTGAAAAATGATATCTACTGTGGAACATGGTTATGAAAGCTTAGACGTTTGTAAACATTTCTAATTTTCCAAATTTCTTTTTTTTCGAAAGGGAAAAGTACTAAAAAATTAAATGTTTGGACTACAATGTGGTATAAAATTGAAGCTTTACGCAGCCTAAGTCTAAGCCAAACAATTGGTTGGAGAATTGTCCAAAGATGGTACCACTCTGATTGCGATTAACATTCTCTGCGGATAATTTGAAAAATGATATCTACTGTGGAACATGGTTATGAAAGCTTAGACGTTTGTAAACATTTCTAATTTTCCAAATTTCTTTTTTTCGAAACGAAAAAGTACTAAAAAATTAAATGTTTGGACTACAATGTTGGTCCCAACAGCCATATAAAATTGAAGCTTTACGCAGCCTACGCCAAACAATTGGTTGTACCCGAATACTGTACGACAAACTCGGAGTACGTTTTGCTAATTGCTATTTGGCATATATATAGTAACGCCAAATGTGCGCCACTCTTTTGCAACAAAATCTTACAGCAGAATAAACTTTATTTCAAACGAGGTAACTTAACAACGGAGCAACATATTCACAGGATATTTGTGCAACATGATGACAGTATGCTTCTTTATACAAGGGCTATTTTTTGCAACAATCAAGATTCAAATGCTGTAGTTATGTCTAAAAATGTTAACAATTCTATGGATTGGCGCAGATTATGGTCAATTTCCAAATGTGTGCCACAATGTTCCTAAAATGCATCAAAGCTTTCCTAAAGTGCGCCAGCGTTATTATTCCAAGATTTAACAGACACTGGTAATCATTACTAGTTTAATACAAACATAATAAAAGTGCTAAAACCAGTACACACCAAAAGAAGTGATTTTAAGAGCAAAAAGGGTCAGGAATAGTAAAAAGCCACTGAACCACTAGGATGTGGATTCCCTAGGTAACATTAATTAAATTTATAAGCCTATGTTAGTGAGATATCCATGAACACCTTTTTACACTATGATAAACTTCTCACTGTACGTAGTTATGCTTGGGTAATTAAAAGAAGCATCATGGTTCCAAAATGGAAGCTTAGCTGTTTCCGCAATATCTTACTGCTTTTACAGAATGAACAACTGCCAGATATAAACCCAACGGTTTTGGCGCAGCATCTTCTACGTATTTACGACCAAACTCAACGTTTTACATTTGCATTGTTGCGATAACTAAAACGTGCATTTCGCACAAAAGAAAAACTTTTTGGTAAACGTCACATCTCTGAATTCGTTCTGCCATTTTTTTGCAATCGAAGCATTGGATCCATTTGTTTCCTTCGTCGCCAATTCCGTAAAGTCCGAAACACGACGAACAAATCCATTTTTGACAAGATTGCAGAAGGCTACTTTGCGCAGACGTACTTGGTTGATCGTTAACTGGAGGCGATTTTCGTTTTCGGACGTTATCAATGTGTTCAGGGCTTGTCAAGCGAGTAGGCAAGTTTTTTGGTTTTCCGACATCCAAAACGGACCCATCAACTATGGCTGATAATTGTCTAGGTAGTATGTCATCAAACGATCGCAGAGATGCTGGAGTTGACTTAAGCGGGCGGATATTACTCGCTTTTGTTTTATTGTTTGACGACGGTAACGATAACAGTGTTTATTGGATTTGTGTATGACAGAGATATATCCAGCAGCTGAGCAGAACATGATGATATCAGTTCCGCATCACGGTTCGTAAACGTTATTATAGGAGGCATAGCAGTTGTGTAGGAGACCTGCGAATAAGCCAAAGTGTCTGCGTTCAGCGGATCATTTTTATAAGCATTAAGAGCCAGCACCTCCTCTCTCAGAATAGATTTGCTTTCATGAATTGAGTGCGCAGTTTCAAATAAAGACAATGCATTCCGATGCCGTTCATGTTTGTGATTGAAGCTATCGTATTCAGGGACCGCGTTCCCATCGTTTGCCGCCATGAGCTGTGGACCTTCTGCAATGTCGATGTGTTGGTCGGTTGAGCGTTCTACAGTCAGTTCCCCAGCTGTTCTTGATTCGACAATCTCATCGTCTGAGTCACTTGTTGCAAGACGAGATCGCAGGTAGTGACCAAAGAAAAGTTTGAATCGATCAACTCGCGCAGCGTTCAAAGGACATATTCCTGTTGCGTCGAAACTTTTGACTGCTAGCCTGGGTTTAATCGCATGATTCCATGCACTTGTAATTATGGGCCTACAGTTAGAACGGTTTATTTTTTACACATAGAGCTTAATGAATGTTCATTGACAGCGCTTCCGCAGGACTGTTTCAGGGATCGATACACACCAACATCGAGTGGTTGTAAGAAATGTGATCCATGTGCCGGCAAAAAGATGAGCTCGACATTTTCATCAACTCCCTTGTCGAAAACTTCTAGATTGTTTGTATGTGATCCATGGTAATCAACGAAAAGGATAGTATTACAACCTGCTGGTGGCAAATGACGAAACTTCAAAAAGTGGTCGAACCGTTCGACAAAGAGCTCCTCGCTGATATATCCCGTTTTGGATGTAGTAATCAACCAATCATCTTCATATCCCTGATGCTGTTGTGCATATGTTTTTAGCTGGCGCTCGCTCAAAGAGCCTTTATGAACAACCTTGGGCGGTATAAAGTGGCCCGATGCATTGCAACAACCGACTATTGTTGTTGTAATACCACGCTCCGCTTGAACCATATTTGGAACATCTTTGGTTCCCTTTGGTGCAGCAAACAGGAGGCCTTTGGCTACAGGCTGAGCTCCAGTTTTATCGAAGTTGTAGAAAAGGTCGTCAACATTCAACGCTTGGGCATCTGACAAAATTTGATGACCTTCTTCAAACCAGCCGTCAACGATATCGCTTGTCAACCCAATAGCTCGTACACGTAAAATATTTTGAGCCTTACGAAGACTGATGTTTTAACGCTTCTTGAAGCCTTGCCAGCTGGTCCGTCGGCGAAAGGGCTTGAAACGAAGTTAGCTTTGGCATAGTCTCCAGCGAGCTTGTAAACTTGAAGTTTCGTCATTGGAACACCGGCATTAATACAGAGATATGTTATCTTTTTTAACCTGTCTTCCTCTGCTGCTGCCAATACTGTTCTACGCCCTATCACTTTGTGGATCCGGACTTTTCCATCAAATCGTACCCGCAAGGTATCATCATAAGGGACGTTAAATTG
Source organism: Trileptium ribeirensis (assembly GCA_030248225.1). Lineage (NCBI taxonomy): Eukaryota > Metazoa > Nematoda > Enoplea > Enoplida > Thoracostomopsidae > Trileptium > Trileptium ribeirensis. Next base: position 29,688 of record JASANE010028618.1, on the reverse strand, counting down.
ACGAGCAAAATGGCGGAGGCGAGGTTTACCTAGAATTTTTAAATGAAACATTTTGAACATTACATCATATGTATAACATAAGATCTAGACTTGGTTTATTCAGAGATGGCATTGGGCGGGGGAGGGGTGGGCTGGGGCGTATTTAGCTGCGCCAATCGGGCATTGTTAGCCAGATCATAATAATTTAACATCTAGTAGTAAATATGCAGAATAGTTAATATCTAGTGGTATATATTATCTAGAAGTAATATCTAGTAGGGCCTGCAGTTCGTACCATCACAGACCTCTCTAAAAACCGATGAGCCCATTTGATACCAGTTAGTAAGTTTACACAATACTAAAAATACGAAGTATTTTCACTATTAATTCGAACCAAATAATTATACGCACTCCTATTGTTAGAGCCACCGTGTGGTTTTCGCATAACCGTGCCCGTTGGAAGGATTTAAGTGCCGCAGCACTGCGTTGTAGTGGTTGCAAAGTCTTTTCTTTTAGTCCCCAGCCAGAATTTGGTCAATTTCGAAGATACAGAGCTGATTTTGGTATAAATCGATTCAGCTCGATGAGGCTGTTCAGAAAATGCTCATTTCACCCGCATCCCTGAAAAATTTTTTTTCGACTTTTGAGCCCCCATGGGAATCCAAAAATTATTTTCTTCGGAATATGGTCATATTGGGTACCGTTCGTCTTGGTTTGATGATATAAATCTACTGGTATGTATTTTATTGATATCTACGCCACCGTTAGCAAGTTATAAGGGGACCAAGTAACCCTGATGGGCTACGTTATAACGTTAGAAAAAAGAACAGCTTAGATCGTGGGTTCGGGGGGCGATAGCCCCCGACACAAGCTTTTAGGCTTAGCGTATGTCTCATATAAGAACCTTAGCATATGCTTAGTATATCGAGAACGGCATGGCCTGCATTTTATATCCACCCTTCAGGGTTACTTGGGCCCTTGTAACTTTCAAACGGTGGCGTTGATTTCAATAAAATACACAACAGTATATTTCTCTCATCAAACCAAGACAAACTGTACCCAACATGACCGTATTCCGAAGAAAAAAATTTTTGGGTTCCCAAAGGGGGATTACTAGACCTCAAAAACAATTTTTCAGGGATGTGGGTAAAATGAGTATTTTTTGAACTGCTTCATTGAGCTGAATTGATTTATACCAAAATCAGCTCTGTATCTTCGAAATTGGGGACGTCGCACGCCGGCCCTAGAAGAGCTGCCTACCGCTACCAGCAATCCTGAAACATCGATGCTGTATGCACTTAGCATGTTAATTTTAATGCACGAATGACAGGGCATAGGTGAATACTGTGTCAGCTACGCACTTGATGACACCAGTCCAGGGACGATAATACTCGAACGGTACCACTCATGCCCTCGTGCTCTTGATGACACCAGTCCGTGGACGAAAATACTCGAATGGTCCCACTCATGCTCTTGATGACACCAGTCCAGGGACGAAAATATTCGAATGGTCCCACTCATGCCCTCGTTCTCTTGACGACACCAGTTCAGGGACGAAAATACTCGAATGATCCCTCGTTCGTGTGACTTAAGTCTCTGCCAACTTTGGATTGAGCGTTGATTTTAATGATATGTATAAGTGAATGCTGGATTTAAATACAACGCAGAAGAAGTATTTGTCTAAGATTTACTAAATTTGAGAAAACTTAGCTGTTTTAAACGATTGATGTAAAAAATAAAAAGTCCCCAACATTTTCATGAAAATGTGACAAAACTGGGGTACGGAAAAATAAGAGACTACTAAAACTTACCACTAAACAAAGTCTTCAGGTATCTTACGATATTGCCCGGGTTTGAAAACATGGGCACTTTCAGTCTGCCCCCCTATTTCTGGGTGAGCATCCAGCTTTGACCCCCAAGGTTTAGAGGGAGTAGCTCCGACCCCCTCCCAGTTTTTTGGAAGGGGAATCGCCAAACGCGTTTTGTTTGGGTGGGCTGAAACGCAGCTACTGTTTCTGCGACCCCCGCAACAATATTACTGGAAATTTGGCATACCACCCAAAAAACTGGGGAATCTGACATACAAACCCAAAAAAACGGGTCCGATCACCCCATCCTAAAACTGAGGGATGTAGATTCAGTCTGTGATGATGAAAACGCCATTTTCGTTGACTGCGCTAGTGCCTGCGAACCGTACTGCGATCGACAGAAAGTCGTCTTGTGTACACAAAAGCACCACTTTGCTACGTGTGTATGCAAAGTGTACAAGGACCAGTTCTAGCCCTAAGGGATCCCACCTGTACCACCATTTTTCTTGGTGTGGTGCCCGGACAACCCCGGCTTCCGCGACTCCCCGGTCAACTGCAGGTTGATCTAACTGGTGAACTGCAGGTTGACCTAAGGGAATCGCTTAGCTTAGCAGGCTGCCGGCGTGTGTTCTTAACCAGGGTGTTCGGCCTGGCCCCTATATTGGGCCACGTATCTAGCAGCATGAAGGTCACCCTGAGGGAGGGTCAATCCCTAGGCTTGCTCACAGGTAATAAGGCTGACCCGCCTTTCCCTAGACTCATTTAAGTCCTTAATGGTGGTGGGATTTCCCTTTTTTAATCTAGTACACGTGAGCCTAGCTCCGACGGTGTGATTAGCTCAGTAAGGGTTTTCTGGTTATGATGATAACTCGAAGGAGCACCTGGAGACTGATCCCAGGGTCCATCCTTGGTCTGAATGGTTTAAAGCGGGACGGGAGACTGAAAGCTACCGTCAGGTCCCAACATTGCGTTAGACACTAACTTTGCGAGATTGCCTAATGGGCAATGCCTAACCGGTTTGCTAGATTCCTAAAAGACTACACTGATTTATGATTGCTATTATCGTGTCATCGGGTAATAAACCTTAAGTAACTACATTTATTCGGCATGATGGACTCCTAACCATTTGATAATTAGATAAAGCATATCGCTTGAAGATGAATCGAACACTCTAACACTTTATTAGATAACAACAAATACGAATGCACTTGTGTACATGGGCACACCATTTTCACAATAATATAGTCGCGGGTACCTCGCAGGGCACCCGCTGATACGCAATTGGTGCTGTAAATTCCTAGCGTCATTGCCCTGCTCCGTGGGACATCAAAAATTGGCCATTCGCACCCTGATTGTTATTCCTTGGCTGCTCTTGTAAAACACCAGTTCTGTCAACTTTATTCAATCCCTGCTAAGCTCTCCTTGCTCCTTTCAGGTTAAATTCGTTCCACAGAGGTTGGAGTCACCTGAGGAATTTCTAGGGTTACGGCGTACTGGTTCCCTTAAAATAATCGAGAAGTATTCCGTAAAGGGGAGGAGCGGAAACGAGTGGTCTTACCAAAAGCGGGAAGCCAATGTCACCTCTTCCTAGTTCAGGATGACGTTGCTTGCCTTCCGAAGCGTTCAGGCCGATGCTTTGACATGAAAATAAATCGCTATGAGGACCCACCGTGTCTACACGGGGTGAGGATCCGCGCCTACTAATTTTATTGAAAAGAAAACTTGGAAAGGCACTTGGTTTGTATCCTCCTCAGGGTCGTAGCTCGACTGAGGATGCGGTCCCGAACAATTTTGATTAAATTCAAAGCAGGTTAAAAGCCACAGCTGTCTCCAACTCGCTCTACAAGTTGGTTTACCGCCTCTCCAGACATTTCCATTTCGTGTGTGGGTCCGCAGTCATTTGCAAGCACCAATCCGGCGCGATTGCTGCCGCGCCCCTCAGCCAAAAACAGCTTGGTTCGAAAACAAAAAGGAGACTGTGAAAGTGCACGCCTGAGACACTTCGGAAACTCCCGTTTCGCTAAGCAGTGAAAGCTAAAACAATGAAAAAACAGGGGGCATAACGCACGAAAGGTCGTGACACGTCACTCCCTATGGAGCAGCCGCATCGACCCAACGGTAGTCATCTATTGTTGAAAATCGTGACGGGGTGCTCTACTGTTTCCTCACGGCATGAGACCCACCTGGGTTTTAAGGTGAACGAGTTGAATTTCACTAGATATAAATAAAGCTCAGGACAGGAGCTAGAATTTCAGGGCTGGCGTCCGGGGGTTCCTTTCTTCAAATCTTTTGTATAATCTCGAGTCCTGCGTACAAATGACTGCGTCTGTCTTGAGCCAAATGCTCCTGCTCCCCAATAATTGAGTCTTTCCTTCGTGTGACCTGGAGCCGTCCGCGTTTACTATCCTACAATATAATTTAGATTGATGCTACCAGCTTAAAGCGTGCGTGGGGAATACGAATCGAAACAGGGCCTAGTAATTTTATGAGGCTGTTCGAAATTCTGTGGGATCTGAGCGTGCCAATTTGCGGTGGGACCCTAAACTATTTAATGGGAATCAGTAAAGTCCCCTACCGTGTCTACGCGGCATGGAGAAACGCTTTTGAAGCAAATTGTCGGTGGCATGGTAAATGAAATGCTCAGGGACCACATGCTCTAAATTTTAAAAGGGGTAGCCTAGCGCTAATTCTTACTTATACGCAATTATCTGCATTAGCGGTTGCCCCCAGGTCAACACGCTGCTTTCAACACCTTACCCCTCCCGTGTCCCTATGTCCTTACCCCTTCCCCGCGTGTATTATATTCCCCTACTCCAATTCACATCACTAACATAAATTTTCGTCCCTCGGGTTTAGAAAACTAAAATGCGACCCGGCGAGCGGGTAACCAGTCGAGAATAAAAATTTTGTGGATAATTCAGCGCGCGATTTTCTTCACTTTGTTGGGGCTGTGAGTGCACAGAGCATCCGTCGGACGCACCCGCAAGGGCAGCCCTTACCAACGAAATTCTGACAAAGAACGGCAGAAATCACCAGGAGGGAGTGTGCACTGCATCTGCACAGTGAGAGGCACTCCTCGGAAAAGAATTTAAACGAAAAAGAAAAAACCGAAAGAAACTGTGAAGCTTTCGAATCTTCAAAACTAAACAGGCGACAACTGCCAAACCAAAAATCAAAAGAAAACCGCCAACTCTGACGGCTCTTTCCTCGACTGGTCCCGACGCTGCATCGGGCCTTCCCCTTATATACCCCTATTGTGCCCCCCTTTCTTTGCTAAACCTCGCCGAAGTCTCTAAAACTCAAAACTCTTAAACTAAAGCCATTCGAGAACACAAACATATATGAGCACATAATTTTAAAATAACCACAATCATAGCTGACTGCTTACACTGATGGCGCTAATACAAACATCTACATATGTAAGTTGAGAGCGAGCAAGCAAACATTAAAACTGCATTGGTCTCATAGCAGTGTCCACTCATACGAGCTCAAAGAATGCCGCCAGCGACAATAACAAGTTAACGATAATGTGCCCGACGAGTGCCAACAAAGCATAAACCTCTTTTCAAAAGCAATACTTATACGGGCGCTCAGGGCTTTCGCAAGATCTTAAGAGTTTGAAGGATTTCTCGCAGTTGGGAAAGAACGAAAAGGAGTAGGCGGCCGGGGGCGGGGCTGGTCGCCTACTGATGAAAGCGGAATTTTGAGTGTAGGACTAATGGGTGGCCTGTTAGAGGCCACTTTGTGCGATGAAAATGGGAAATTTTGGTGTCTCGGGAGGGTTATCAGAGTCATCCGCGGCCCGGTAGTGTTAGGTGGCCCCGGTTTTCGATGAAATAGATAGTACTGACTGGAAAAGGGGGTGTAGAGCTCAAAAATCCCGGCAGTTTTAGTAAATTTTGTCGGGATTTGGGGCCTTAAAATTTGGGTGTTCGAACGCCCAATTAGGGATCTATAAGTACTTACGGGTAAGGGATAAATTGACCCGAGCACGCAAATTACAAACCTTATAAGTCGCTTACGACATTTAGAAGGCCCGGTTGGCCTTGGTTGCCTAAAAATAAAAAAATTTTCACTTATGACGCACTCCCGTAAAATGAGGTTACGACAGATTTTGTCCCTTTTTTCTTCCCTATTTATTTGGTTTTGCACTTCACTCCGCGATCCGTGCCCGAGATCCGAATTGCAACAAAACTCCCCTTTTTGTATTTTGGGCCAAAGATTCCGCGTAACGTCCCGACATGCAGTACAAAATACATTTTTACAACATCCCGTTTATTATTATTACACGATATTAGGAGTACGCACCGGGATCGACCGTAGGGCACCGACGCAATGTAATCGGAAAATGAGATCGTGAAACTATTCCCCATTGTCCCAAGCCCATCCGAGTGCGCAGCCGTTCCTCCACAATACATAACACATTATTATACCATTAAATTCATTTTGGGGCCGACCGGACACCATAATTAATATCACGATTATTCCATTGTGGTGCCAAAATCCCCCGTGTATCTCGGGCGGGTGGAGCGTGACGATACAACAGATTAAAATCATGATACATCTTTACTTTATAACGAACAATAAATGGTACACAATGTAAAGCTCGGGTCACGCTCCACCGGTATCCGATCGCCCATCACATTAAGTTTACCTCTCCCATTTGGCCCTAATTTGGATGCTTTCTCCACCTTAGATATTTTGTTAAAAAATCCCTGAAAACCTCGGGCTGTTACAAAGCGGGATATGTGCATGAGTTCAGCAATCCTGAATCCAAATGTATTTAGGGCATGATCACATTGCATCCGATCCGATTTACCTGCGTAGTGTTTATGCAGACATCAGACGCGAATGATGCAGTGCCAAAAACACATTGCACACGATATGCAGTAGGTGCAGAATTTAGTCGTACCGGATCCGATGAAATGTGAACGCAAATAGGATACGACGCAAAGCGAACTGGTCGTAACCAGTTTTCGAGTATTGATTCTATAAAAAGTGGTTAAACACTACTAACAGATCTCGAACAAAATTCAAACAAGTTTCGGATTTATTGAACAATGCTATACAAACACGTGTCTATACAAGCTGCAATATGTATGTATATAATTAACAAATTGATAAAATTAACAAAATGTGGGTCCTACATAGAAGTATAAATTCATTCCATAAAACACCATGGTCAATGCATATATTTCCCATAACACTATAAGCTTATGCGTTAACACATTACCGGCCGAATTATCCTGTGTATCGTGCAACGCTTGACAAACGCACACCGGCGCCACGGCTCGAACCCCGAGTCTACGTATGAGAGCGGCGTACGCAAACCACTACGCTATCAGGGAGCTGCTAAACGGTTGCATAAGGAACTTCGCAAAGCAAGCTGAAAATAACTTACGCGCATACACACATCATACGACAAACTCAATCAATACAACCCTGAACAATGTTTGCTGGATTTAGTTGATGCCACCTGCCATTAATGGGTTAATAGAAATCCGTTGAAAACAATAAATTACTATAACTATTGAGTCTACAAGCTATTCCACCTGAAACCTCACCCTTTGTACCTGAGACAGCACAACTGGTTGTTGTACTAACCCAGCTTTACGTAGACCAAAATAACTGATCATTTACACAATGCTCACGACCCATAGAACCCCGCTTTACGTAGACCAAAATAACTGATCATTTACACAATGCTCACGACCCATAGAACCCCGCTTTACGTAGACCAAAATAACTGATCATTTACACAATGCTCACGACCCATAGAACCCCGCTTTACGTAGACCAAAATAACTGATCATTTACACAATGCTCACGACTACATAAACCCATAGAACCCAACTTGAAACGATGAACAAATCAACTCACTGAGTATTTAGTAAATTTGACTGTACGTCTTAGGTATCTGAAGGCCGTCAATTATTTTAAAATTTATACTAAATAAATCAAATAATAACTGTATTGCTTTTTACCGTTCGTTTTCAGTCGGAAACAGCTCTTGCAACGCTCATCTAAAAATAATTATATAGATTACAAACAACTACTGTACCAGTAACAATAGGCATAGTTTACTAATTTTAGTAAGCTAGAGCTCAATATTTGTTTTGCTAAATAAACACCATTTAGTAGTTTAAATAAAAAGTACGGTTGAGCCATTGAACTTGTAATAATTTCTCAATATTTTTCGTGATATTTAAGAGAACATATCCTTTTCCCGGAAAATCAGGCAGAAGCGCTGGCTCGATTTTTGAAAACAGCACCAATTTTCTACAAAAGCAGACATTTAGCCTAATTTGAGCAACATTTTACTCTGACATATTTCGTTAAACTCGTAGGATTTCACCTTACTAATTCGTATCAATTTGATAAAATTGTACAGACGTTTTCGATATTTAATATTCAATTTTTGAAATCACACACTAAGGGGTAAGAAAAAGGATTTCTTAGATGCGTCCAAGAAAATGACGGTTTATTAAAGCCCTTATTAGAAACTGCAATTTGAAACACATTTCAGGATTACTATATTGCGAGGACATTTTGTCTCGCAAACTTGCCAAAAATCTTGCGACATAAAACCGTGGCTATAATTATCAAAAAACACATTTTCAGTACAAGTTTCCAAAAATCACCGCAATTCCATGCCGACTTTATTTTGCGGGTCAGTTGCTACGCATGATTCCGTTGTTATACGTTAGCGAATTAATTGCGGTCACACAGAGTTAGCACTTATTAAATAATAATGGTGAGCTAATGATATAATCATATATTATTATATAATAATGGTGAGCTAATGTTGGGTAAACAACGTAAGCACCATGGGGATACGGAGCCGCCCCCCCTTTTTTTCTAGCTTGTGTGGGCCCGACCCCCAGTTTTGTTAATTGAATTCTGGGTGTAGCGAGTGAAACTAGCCAAGCGAACAATTCTAACGAGCCGACACAGCGGTGAAATGTCCTTTGTTGGGTTTTTAGGGTGACATGCATAATTCATGTGTGGATGATCGGATTGATTCGCGTGATAGGTCAATTAAAAGATTGATGGTGCTGTGTTAGATGCGAAGCCTACCTATTTCCAACATATTCTGATGAAAAAGTGAACCAAAAAACTGGGTTGGTCCTCGCAGGTGCCCAAAATATCATGCTACTTGTTGTAACTGAACAACCGGTGTAGCTGCCTGAGATAGACTGGACTCATTTTGTATAGCAAGTATGCCTCTATAATTTCTTAGGATGTACGATGTGGGTCAAAACGGCTTACAAATAGGCCCTATGAGGCACAAAACACAAAAATGTCTGCACAACCAGTCAATATATAGGTGTTTTTGATCTCATTCGGTAGAGGAATAATTCCGGTAGGTTTACTGCTACAGTCATTATTTACGCTGCGCGGTTGGATCAAAAACGGATTTTCAATTTGTCCATGGCTAGATAGTCCAAAGTGGGGCGGGGGGCCGGCATTGTCGGCTGGCCCCCGGCTGCTACCCCCCCCCCCCCCCCCGCATAAATTCGGGCACCCCCGCTCAAAGACCCCTGCTGGGAAATATTAACGGCTAAAATTTCCGATGTTTGAACTAGCCAGCATGGGACCCAAAATACACAGAAAAGGTTAATCTCCGCAACCGCTCGAGCTATATAGGTGTTTTTACTCTCACGGTGTAGAGCAGTTCGCCTTCTATACAACTGCTGTGGTGTGCTGCTTCGTCATTTTTTACACTGAACGGTTGTGTGAATTGTGTCATCTCTCTAAATTACATATTCAACGACCAGAATCCACCACCTTAGCGATAAGACAAGCTAACTACTAGTTATCTATATTATCGTGTTCCCAATCCAGAGGTATCCTATACGTCTCGAACTTATTCTTCCCCATCACCTTTTCCGCTAATCTTTGTGGTTTGGTTCCAGGTTCAAAAAATACATTATCGCGTAGTAGCGTTTAGATTCATCCAGGCCAGTGCCAGTCGACCCAGATAACACCGCATCTTATTGTGCAATGCTCAGATGCGGTAGCGGTAAAAAACTTAACCCGCAATAATACATTTTCAACGTAGAGTAATTGCAACCAAAGTTACTAAAAACATACCTAAAAATCGCATGGTTTTGAAACTAGTATGGATATGATATGCTTGCGGCTAATTTATGTAATTATCGAGTGTCAAAATCCTCAAAGTTTTCTAAACAAGAGTGACCGCATCAAAAATACAGCCATGGCCAGACGCAAACTACTAAACTGCATTAACATTTCGATTATTTACGATTGAAAACAAACTTTTTGATCGATTCCGATTAAAATTAGACTTGGATGGACGTCATTTGAACCTAATCTCGATCGATAAAAAGGTCTTTGTTGGAAAAAACCAGACTGTAAAAATCACCTTAAGCCGTAAATCAATGACATACAGCTTACATTCATAACAAAAATACCATGAATACACCATGTGTTGCCACGTTTGTCGACCAGATTCTTTTTCTGGAACAAATTACAAAGTAACAAAACCCATCTTTGGTTAGTTAATCCATCAATTATTGCTGGTAATTTTATTAACTACATTACCCGCCAAAAATGACTATTGCTCGCACGCAACTCGCTCGAAGTAATTTGTTCTAAAAATAGAATATATATAGAATATATTACTAACTTCAATAGTTCCGAAATATCGAGCGAGAAACTCGCTCGCTCGAAATGCGACGGTCATTTCTGGAGCGTACTGTAGATTGCGATTTGCAGGTGCTATGTCCATTGTACTAGGATTTTTTATCTATGCGGAGCATTTAAAGTTTGTTGCATGAGCACGTTTCAATTTTCATGAAAAATTTCCAAGTCTGAAATCTAGAATCGGTAAAATATAATCAACCGACATAGCTGAATAAACTTGACATATATGTTTCTATTGTCTCCGCTTTCATAAGCAGTGATTAAGCTAGAAAGTGGATCAACTCATGAGATAGCAACGAGCTAAATCGCCGATTCAACAATGAAGGACCACATAAGCTTGACAACCATGACATCAGGCATGGTTCGATCGTGTGATGTTCGAATGAGATACAGCATCAAATGGTGTTCAATCTTCTAAAAAAGTACAGTGATTGTTTGCATCAACCTCGAGCACCTTTATATAAAAATAATACAGGTATCTCGCAAGCGAGCATGAAACAGAGCCGGCGTGGCTTCCTCCATTGTTGCCATTGTGTGTAATCACCTGTAGTAACAGGCTTTGTGTTTGATATATATATATATATACCACTTTAGTACCTGTAGAACCACTGAAGCACGCCCAAAAACCCATTATATAGATTTAATTGTTGATACTCAGCAGCTCTATATATCCAAATAAATAAAGACTGTCTACTGTTTTGCGTGACCCCATTCGATTAAAAACTGTTACGTGATTTTGCAATGAAATGCGCATTCTATGTGTGTAGTTGCTGTAATTATTAATCGTTGCAGTTTTATACTTTGTCGTCTATACTTTTGTTCCAAATTTTCATAACTAAATGCACAAAAATGCTAGTGTAGATGAAATACACCTGAAACTAAAGATACTGATCTCAGCCTCCTGTTCCACATAAAAATGTCTACATTGGATCTAATTGTTTTGGTATATTATGCTTATTAACTATTCAGATTATGCACTTTAAATGTTTGATTTTTTAAGTAAGGATATATTTATGTAGATATTCTGCATACATGTACATTTAAAGTAGGTGTACTTTTTATCGGTGTGAAAAACTTATTTGACGTGAAGCCACATACCATACGTAATACTATTTATGTTGTAGATACTGATCTTCGAATTTTACAAAGTAATAGCTTAATTATTTTCAGTATAATTTCTCCTATTTTATGACCCGAAGCCGGAATGATCATAACACAAACGCGACTGGAGTCTCAGATTCCTCATAATGGGCTACCGCGACGTTTTACGATGCCATCTCCGGGATCCAGATTTTCGGTCGTTCTCAGAGTCAGGCTTCACACGTGAATATTTTCTTGATTGGATACTTGTCGCTGCTGTGCCGTTTACGATTCTTATCATATTGCTGTTATGCTTGACAGCTGTGTTTTTCGGTCTGCGAAGGACAACATTGGCGTGACTATAAAACACCGCAGTAAGTTTGTTGTATCGCATATATTATTTGAGCTGAATTTGTGGAGCTCGATGAAAACACAAATCGAGTACAGTGTTGACTGGCACACTTGTAGGTATAGCGAGTGCAGAAAAAGTGGCTGCTCTTACTTAAGACATAAAGGTTTTCTCTTGAATAAATACACAAACGATCAATCTGATACTAAAATTCTTGAGTACTAACGCGGTTAAAAATGTAGATTGGTTAGGGATAATTAAAATACCAAACATAATTTTGGCTGTGTACGTAGTATTTACCGATTTAGCGATATATTTACATTCGAATTCGACAGAAACATTGCTGTGGCTAACGTCGTCGTTGTGCAACGCCAGCACTAAAATAAAAAACACATAAATCCGAATAATTTCACAATATTCAAACGAACATCTCCTGTTCAGAGCAAAGATCATATGCAACTAAAATTCTAAAAAAGTCGAAATCCATCAATCAAATTTAAAATAAACGAAATAGGGAGAAAATATTGCTACATACAATTTGATCAAAATTTTGACAGATGGAACGTTCTAAATTTTGCCACATATAAATGAATTTTATTAATTTCAAAAATGTCAAGCAAGCCGCTCACTAGCGGTCCGCTCCAAAAAATAAGTCGTAACTCATTTAACAGGTGATAGCCATTTCGCTAGAAGTACTGCACTTGCTTTGTTGGCTGTACCCAGACGTGTACTTAAATCCGCGAGTGTTATGCAGTATGCCGTTATGAAAAATGTTGTAACTAAGCCCATACGTGAAATGAGATTTAATGATTTTAACCAACTCTGATAATATTGATAATCTGACACTAAAAAAGCAAAGAGATGATTATATCGCAATGCGTCAAGATATACATTTTAACAGTGCATTACTAATTGTAAGTTAGGTCTGATCTGATATTATATTTCTGCTGCGCACAATCATGCGGTTAACATTAAAACCCGGTTAACTAATTATGCACGCTACTGATTGCGGACATTTTTTATATCAACATTCGGTGAATATAATGCAGCGAATAACAACCTTATATTTCTGCGGTAAAATTCACACAGTTGCTCAGCGTGCAAGTAATCAATTGGTACACATTTCATTCGTTTTAAATAAAATAATACTTACTTTTGATATTCGCCCGAAACTGGCGTATCTAACAAATCTTCGTCATCGTTTCGGTCATATGTAGCTTCACGTCCAACGTTGTCAGCTGCGGCCAATAAGCTCGTTTCTTCGCTAAAACATTGCCCAAAAGCAACAATGCTAACTTGTGATAGTCAGCAGTCCGTTGGATACACAAGCTGTTAGAAAAAGCTGTAATCGGTAGAAATCCCTAAATCCAGCGAATCCCATCATACTGCAGTATTCCAGAGAACGAAAGAGTTAATCGCCTAAAGAGCTACTGACATATTGAAAAAAAAACTGCAGCGGTCTCCTTTACCACAGCACGAGAGTGCATCCAAAAACACGTTTGAACAGAATGGATGAATTCAGCAAAGTGGTATATAGGGTTCGAAGCACGTTCAAAAAGATCTTGAAAATAGCGTATCAAACAGAGCCAGAACATCACTCTCCGATGTGGACTGGGGGCGCACGCCAGAAATGGATTAGTATCGGCACGTTCTATTGAAACTATTGGGGTGCCCGTTGATCATATACGGATGCCGTAACTACAAAGTTGATGACAAAACCAAAAAGCGCGCCATGTCTACCGCTTAGTCATTTGGATTCGGTAGTTTTTTCTAAACGCATTGCGGTGAACATTTTGTTTGCAAATCCGAAATGAGCTTTGACATAAAATATCGGTTGGAGGAGAGAACTGACCCTGCTCGAAATAAAAATCGAGGACCAGAAACAAAGAAAAGACATTTCTTTTATTCATTTGGCAACATTCCTCTTTGTCGGTTGTATCAGAAGGTTTGTTTGAAAATCAGAAATGAGCTATGGTATCTGCTGAAGGCGGGAAATGATCCTGATCGGATGTGGTCAAAATTGCTGATTAGAAACAAGGAAAAGACAATATTTCTTCTACTCATTAGACACTAAAGCTTGGGGGCTCTTCCAAAGTGGAAATATATTTCCAATTTTAGTATTTTGAGAAGCTAACTACAGTTTTTGCGTTAAAGTTTATTTTCAAGCTCTATCCACAAACGACTATTATCGTTGAACTGACGAGACTTGAACAAGTCGCCAGCCAGTGCTCCGCTTGAGAATTTGGAAATACTAAATTTTCAGAAAATTTTATTTTAGAACAAATTGTGTCTAGAGCAAGCGATAGTATTTTTCGGTGGCAGGGTGTGTACATCAGTATAATTTTCCTGAATGCTCATAACAAAAGGTAGAAAGCAAGTTTTTTTAATTTTGTATTTCTTTTTTGAATTTTCGTTTATTAAACACAATGAATTAAACTAATAATGTATTTGACATCCAAAATTTTGCTTTCAAAGAGAATTTTCTCTTCAATCATTAATACACTTTTGTGTCGCTTTAAGAACGAGCAAACAATGTTGAATATGCCACACATACTGTGCTTCGTTTATATTTTAAGCGTTATGCCTCTAAAGATAGAAACTTACTCTTCGTCGTCCAAGTCATGTTCTTGATGCTGTTGCTGCCGCAATCGTACTGAATCAGGTATACCAGCAGCTTCGTCGTAAGGCTCCAATGGATTTCCGTGCGCTTCGGCTGCTTGACTAACAGTTTGCTTTCCCAATCGATTTGTGTATCCATTTTGACCACGGCCTACATGCAAAACATGATTACAAACAAAAATCTGTGATCTGCAGAATTTGTAATAATGAAATGAATTTAAGTTGATTTCGATGAGTATGTATAATCCCTAAAGTTGAGAGTCCCTTTACATTCAACTGCTCTGTATTTGTTCGCATAAAGAAGGAATATCGTTCACACGAGCTCAGGCGAAATATGTATGAGTTTTAATTTACACATTAAATAAAATGTGCGAGTTCCACTAAAGCCAAAATCAGTTATATTTCTCAGCTGTGTTCTAAACCTCTAAGCCACAGTTTGACGCACTGCACGCTAACTTTTTACTAAATTTCTTAACTTCTAGAAAATAATTCCAGCTAGTAAATAGATTTTGTTCAAAAAGCTAGATTCCGATGATCGCAAAAGAAGATGTTTCCACAACAATGGTTAATAATATTGTGCCAAAAAATAAGTATTATTTTTAAAAATAAAATAGTCTATTAGTCGGACATCTAGCCATTGGGAATGAGCAGTTAACGCATATTGATAAACCGCTGCGATAAATCTTTTTTATATGCTCATTTAGCATTAAACTATAATGAATTTCGCCGAAAACAAGAAGATTAGGTTTAGTAATCAGCGTTTTATATTTAAAGAAGCGTAACGTCACAAGAACTAACCGATATTTGACATTACCAATGACGACCGATGATTCGACATATTTCGAAGCTTTGACTGCGTCTGACGTAAATGAACGTATTCGGCAAGCTGAGGTCTAAAGTTTATTATATCTAAAAATCAATTTCTACATTGCTGAACTAAATATAATCTGTTTTGAGCATTAAATTACACTACTGAGAGTTCAAATTAGAAATAAAAAACATCTTAATAAAGTATTAAGAGTATTTTAATAGGATTAAACTCAATTATAATAGCATATAATATAACTTAGAAATTTTAAGGCAGGTTGGTATATATAACCTCTAACACTGTTATACAAAAATAAATGTTTTTCTACAACATAAGGAGACATACGGAATAAGAGTATTTACATAACATTTGGGAAACATAATCCAATGCTCAAAATATATTCATTGGCTATGAACCGTTCGCATTATTAGCACTGAATTCATATTAAGCAATATCCCGTTCTCATGAGGACAAGTTATATACAAGAGTGTATCCAGTTTGAAACAAACTATTTCGGTAAAGTTGTGTCAAATATGTATTAAATATTTTTAATTATTCAACTCTGATCGTCAATCCGATGGTTCGAAAGGTAAATAAAATTATGCTTTAAAGCGAAAAAATTTTCGGCACCAAGACAGGCCTTTAGGGCTCAAAAATCGAAACAATTATTTTTTGTAATAAATATTGCCCAAGTTGACATTTTCTAAACAGTCCGACGAGCTCAGTTGAATGTACCAAAATTATTGCTGTATTTTTTAAACACAAATGTCGACCTATTTGTCAAAAAGAACATCCCCCTGAAATCTAACACAAATTAACACAAAATTCTAATAGCTAAGAAATACGCCGAATTTAAGATAGATTCTGAGAAAACCTTTATGTCTTAAGTAAGAGCAGCCACTTTTTCTGCACTCGCTATACCTACAAGTGTGCAGTCAACACTGTACTCGATTTGTGTTTCATCGAGCTCCACAAATTCAGCTCAAATAATATATGCGATACAACAAACTTACTGCGGTGTTTTATAGTCACGCCAATGTTGTCCTTCGCGGCAACCGAAAAACACAGCTGTCAAGCATAACAGCAATATGATAAGAATCGTAAACGGCACAGCAGCGACAAGTATCCAATCAAGAAAATATTCACGTGTGAAGCCTGACTCTGAGAACGACCGAAAATCTGGATCCGGAGATGGCATCGTAAAACGTCGCGGTAGCCGATTGCGAGGAATCTGAGACTCCAGTCGCGTTTGTGTTATGATCATTCCGGCTTTCGGTAGTGAATCAGAGAAATTATACTGAAAATAATTAAGCTATTACTTTGTAAAATTCGAAGATCAGTATCTACAACATAAATAGTATTACGTATGGTATGTGGCTTCACGTCAAATCATTTTCGCACCGATAAAAAGTACACCTACTTTAAATGTACATGTATGCAGAATATCTACATAAATATATCCTTACTTAAAAAATCAAACATTTAAAGTGCATAATCTGAATAGTTAATAAGCATAATACCAAAACAATTAGATCCAATGTAGACATTTTATGTGGAACAGGAGGCTGAGATCAGTATCTTTAGTTTCAGGTGTATTTCATCTACACTAGCATTTTTGTGCGTCCGTTATGAAAATTTGGAACAAAAGTATAGACGACAAAGTATAAAACTGCAACGATTAATAATTACAGCAACTACACACATGAATGCGCATTTCATTGCAAAATCACGTAACAGTTTTTAATCAAATGGGTACACACGCAAAAATGCTTTACAGACGTTGATTGTTTCGCGAACGCAAATGCGTTTAAAAGTTATTATACTAAGGCAAAGCGCATAAATGCGTTTAAGCGTATGTAACAGCACACAAAAACACACCTACATCCTTGCGCACGTGTGCCAGCGTTTCATCCATTTAACCACTGTATTCGCAAACAAAGACTGATTTATGCGCTAAGTAAGCGGCGTAAATGTTCCAAAATTTATATTTTTGTTGGCGGTAGTAAGTAACTGATTAGAACTAGAGGCCGTACAATCTACATAACATACTGAATAAGAGTATTTCTATGTTTTTGGCAATGTCTTTTCAGGTGAACGGATACAGTCGCGGCCAGAAATTAATAGTGCAAAATAATCGATCGAAATATCGATCGATTTCGATTAAGCGAAATTTCGATGAATTTCGATCGATTGCGGTTTTGATCGTTTGCGATTGAACCTATTTTTGGCCGCGACTGTACATACAATTTATATAAGTTATCCACTTTGACTTTCTGCTCAGATGATGACATGTCAAACTATTCCATTATAGTTTCAGTTATTGTTAGGTCGTCCATTCAAAACATTCACTAAGTTAATTTACAAACTTAATGAACCACACTATGTCGTTGTTCCGAAGCTCGTAAAACTATCGTATGCTATGACTCGGGAGTACGGTAGGGCCAGCGCACACCAAATCAGACGACAGTACGGCATTTTTCCCATCTTTTGTTTAGTTTATATTATAAAATACCGACATAACTACAGACCAATCATGTTCTAATAATAAAACCAATAAATCAAAATGACAATAATTTAACAATTTTTAAGTTAAAATTTAGATTTTAGCAGTAAAATAAAAAGAATCGCACCATAAGCTAGCGCAATGTTTAAAAATCTCGTGGTGTAGAGCAGTAGTTAGAACTTACGGTCATGGACCGAAGGAAGTCAAACTTTGCCCAATTCTGTGTCTCAACCATGAATATGGCACTGTCAATCAAAGCAAGAGGAAAATGTTAAAGTAATTTCAGAAATCGAAATTTTCAGATGCTTACCAGGCGAAACTGACACCAATCGACATTAAACTGAGGCTTAAAATACCGATTGAATGCAACAAGCTCAGATCGATTGCAATACGCTCGGTTAAGTTCCAGGCCGCGGGCTAAGTTGCGCACTGCCCGTGGAAATATATATGGCTCCTGGCGCGGAGCAATATATGCGATTACGCTATAAATAACAGAAACATTATAAGAAAGCAATTATGCATAAAAAACTTAAAGCTTTAAAGTTTTTGCCGAGATACATATAACCGATTCATCCTGAAAAATACTTTTTCGCCTTTTTGTCCAGAAAACCTGAGCATTTTATAAATGGGTGTAAAAGATGCATCGTACAAGCAGAATGACTTCTTACAGTATGTGGGTGGACGCATATCCCGGCACTAAAATAAATTTTCAGTGAATGAAGTAACAGGACTACTGATCATGAAGTCGAAAATAAAACGCTATAATTTGACAGCAAGTTGGATTATGATAACCTGTTTTACCTACAATGGAATTACATAAGAAAAATTAGATTTCACAAATAAAATAGAAAAAGAAGATGAGATATCTCCTTTAACGACGGCTATACTGCTTTTCAAATAAACGACCTGGTCAAATACATTAGTCATAGAAAACCCGATCTGGTTCCTAAAATTTTTACAAAGGCAAACACCTTAACTGAATTCCAGAAAAAATAGTGTTTAGATTTTCAACGTTTCAGCTCCTGTTGCAGCAAGAGCGAAATTTACGAACAGCGTCTAGTCTTACGTTCAAGCAAAGGTCGATATAGATTCGATAAATCATAAAAGCTATGCGACAAAGTAAACTTAATAATTTTACTACTTTGCCTAGAAGTGTTGTAATTTCATTTAACTAAATTAATTAGTGTTGAAAGTAAGTATCAGCTCTACAATGTAAACAGGAATAATTCCATGGTAAGGAGGAAGATTGATGCGCGTAATGATACTCTAGTTTTCCACATCAAGCATTCACCAGCTGATAAAGTACAGATTGATCAATTTTTTACACTACCAGAAGAGCTAAACTCTCTATGATTCCCTCCGAAGATTGTTCAACAAACATATATGATTTCCGTAGCAACTAAAGCAACAATAGGAAACGTAGCTAAACTGGCTAATCTATGTTCAAAGAGAAGCCGTTACATTCAGCGTGACGAAAATTACGCAAAATTGCATGCGGGAATGTGTTTTAGTTGCACTGAAAAACCGCGAAAACCCGTGAGAAAGTAATGCCATACACCACTTTGACACTTTTTAGCTTTCTGTGCTCCCTTAAAAGCCCATGAACTATAATGTATAATACAACAGAAATGTGTGTCAAAGAATGCTTGATGCTCATTTCATTATAGTTCAAAAGCATAATAACTTTATCACTATTTCTCATTTTGTTTTACAATATAAATATTGGTTAATACTGTTTAAAAAGCCTTGTGAATTGACTATAACTTGCAGACAGAAAAGCATATTTATTTTTAGGATTGTCGATACCCATGTTCCTTAAGAAAGTGATTCCGGAGACACCCCTTTTAAATTGTTAAACCAAGTTCCGTATCAGCTAACTTCTGTTAGGGTTATGCACCTATATTTATGTATCAAATACAGATAATAATCATACTATGCAGAAGAAAATATAAACATCAAACATTTCGAAGCTTTATTTTTGCTTTATCCGCAACAAGTCTAGCTAAGGCGGAGCGGGTAAAACCATTCAGTTAACCTTCAACCTGATACAGTGGAATCGCTTACCCAAGACCATCTTCCAAACAATTCTAAAATTGCTTGACTCAAGAGTTTGCCCTCGATGAGTATCTGTAAAATTACCATTATAAGTTACCCGATTTTATTGCGATCTGCAGTTATATCCATGGCTCGCGGTTGCAATCCATCAACGCTTCCCGGTTTTAAATCGCGAATATATGGACGCAATGTAGAACAGTCTTTCGATTCTTTTTTCGGTGGCTTTTGAATTCCTTTTTTCCTTTTGTCTTCTTCTACTTTTTTTCTTTCTTTTTTCTTCGACATTATTGCTCGCACATTTCGTTTCTCTATTCGCCTACCTTCTGGCTCTGATGATCGACTAAATCCATGGCTAATTCGAGCCCGCACACCTCCAGAAGACACCCAGTGTTGGATTGGTGGTCCTTTAGTACGAAGCTGACCAATACCGGGGTCGGATTTTTCTTTTCTTTGTAACTGGCGACAAGTAACAAATTGTCGCCTGTCACCAAACGTACGCCATATCACACGTTCAAGCGATTGAAACAAATGCGCATCGCTTAACAAATCCCAGGCGTCGAAATTTATGAGCCGTAGCTGTGCAATTTGTTTCGGGACGTGACCTGAAATGACACGCATTAGATATTATCATGTTAGCACATCTACACAATTCTCTACATGTAGTAATTCTAACCGACATCTACAGTATATAGCAACCAGAAATAACTGTCGAATGGATGATCATGAAATGGAAATAAAACAAAAATAACTTAAACGCGAACAAGCATCGAACAACTCCGGAACAAATTTATAAAACCCGCGCTCAAAATTTCGAAGCAAAAACTTGAACAAAGTTCGACATTACACAAACAAAAATTTAGAATTTTTTCGAAACGACCGTTGAACGAACATCACTCATTTTTGGCATGCCTGTATATGAATGTGTTCGCGATCCTAACCTGATATAACAGCAGAGTCCCTGCCAGAAATGACAGTCAGGTCTAGAAGAAACAATTTTTGAGGGAACATCGAACACTTCTTTAACAGTTTTTATAACAAAGCAATTTTTCTCGAAGACATTTTGAACAGTTTTTGCACAAATGAACGACCTCTTTTGTTGCTGATGCCATTTGGCCAGCACTCATTTCAGGTAAATAGTGTATGTAGGGATACAGAGTTAAGAAAGGCCATTTACGAAAGAAAGTAAAAATTATAGCAAATATACTTTTGCAGTCTCCGTGCGCAAACATAACCGCTTCCGCGTAGTACCTTAAGACAAAATAGCCAAAGGCTGTTACTAGCCTCAGTTTAAGTTTGGTGATCGTACTAATTAATACCATCGTAATAGCGTAACGCGGGAGAGAGGTGTCATACCATATTGATATACTATAGCATCTACGCCGTTGGTGAGTATATTCGCTGAAAGTTACAAAGAGGCATGAAATTGGAGCACTTCCAGTTTAACCCAGATTATTCGAAATGTAAAAAAGTTTAAACCGATAATTCCACAGAAAGAGCAGCTCTCAGGATTTTCAAGCTCCCTCAGGGTTTCGGCGGCTCTCCGAGGTAAATCCCCAGCAACCCAAACTATTTTGAGGTGACACCAAACATGATCGGCGTAACAAAAAACAAGTACAATAAAACTGAACATTATTGGTTGTAATTCAACTATTCATAAAATACTAAATGGAATAAAGCACAGAAATATGCATTTTCAATAGGTAAATAATAAATATGCAATAAAACGGCTATATAATTATTATGTAAATGTTGTAAATGCATGAAAAACGCGATAAAACACAGTTACAAGACACCAGTTGAGCTGGGGCACGCTGTTTTCCCCACATAACCTGGGGGAATCCCCTGGTATTTGCCATTCCCCCAGTGAGAGATTTTCACCCCCCCAACTCAAAGCCCCAGGTAAAAATTTTGGTCCGTGGAGAGGCCAGAATAAAAATCAGATGTTGAAAGCAAATAAATAAAATAGTCATGTCGTCTCTGATTAAGATTAAAATTTTTTTGCAAAATTGACACAATTTATAAAGTTTTCGTCTTCGGGTGAGTTTTTGTAAAAGTTTTAATGTGATGTGTTTTTATCGGGCGGAAGTAAACAAAATTGCCGTAAAAGATTCAATAAGGGGATATCCAAAATTTTGCCAAAAACTTACTGAACCATGCCGCACCCGTAGAGAACAGTGGGAACCTCAAAAATGCCAAGCACCCACCTCTAACTTATAGTTCCAAGACGCTATATATTTATCTATTTAGTGGCATGGTTGATTAGTTTTACTTCCATTTTGAAAAGCAACGCATGCGTTATTAGTTTAGCCACACTTCCACGCAAAAAGCTGCATCAAATACGCAAAAACTTCATCCCTGCGCCAGCACTAGACAGCACCATAGCAGGAGAAACACGCCGTGTCCGTGTCCCTGCCTTCAAGCAAAATTTTAGGACTTCCTGAAAATAAAGAAAACTTACCTCCTCGCCCGGGCCATTTCGGCCCCAAACCGGGCAAGTGCAATACCCCTTTTTCTTCTTGGAGCGAGTTGATCGCTGAGTTTGGCTTTTCTTTGATTTTAGCTCTGTTTGCCCGTTAGGCTATGTACTATGTATGCCCAGTTCCACTTTTTCTACAGTTTCAGTGTCAGCCAGTTATATTTTCCCGTTTTCGTGAGTTGATATCACGGAGAATTTAAGTCCGCTGCAGAATCTTTAGTCTTAACCATTCAGCCATCAGAAGACATACGACGTCGAGTATTTAAGTCGATGATAACTCAACTGCGCCATGATAATAATTGAGAACACTGCATCAGTGCAGTGTAATAGGAAAGATAGGCGTTAGAGAGAGGCAACGAACAACCAAAAAGGAAACCAAAAGACGCGGACGCGTCCCGGGGCGGGATGAGCGCCATGGCCCGATTAGTGCCAAACGACCCCAATAAGTAGGAAATGAGGCTAATTTAGCCTTCGGCTAGGTATACTTCTGCCCAAAAGGACTCGCCTCCCCATCCCAGAACCCCAACCATCAGAGAGTGGGGGATAGGGAAATAGAATGAGCTGGATGACCGTCTAGTAAGCTGCTCATAGGGACGCACCATGCCACGTGGCACCACGACCGCATTCCGTCGGCCTAAATTAAAGGAACAGTTCCATTGTTCCTTGTCTTCTGCTTCTGGAGCTCATCGTTCGGTAAGTCGTACTGTTAGGTAGGTAAGGACGCCAAACGCAATAGGAGCGAATTTTATGCATAGGCACAAATGTGAATATATCTTGAGGATCAATTATTCCAGCCCCCCCTCTATCACGCGATGAGTCGGCATCGCCCTACGTAGCGCTCCAACAAAAAAAAAGAGGTCGCGTGGTCAGTTCTGACCACAGTTTTTCCTCCGCCTGCCTGAGTATTCGTCGCCCAGAGCGACCTGCATTGAGAGCAATTTTCCGAAGCACACTAGGGCCCTGCTTACTAGCGCCGCATAGCTAATTAGTTCGCTAGCGTCATAAGCTAGACGGGATAACCGCCCCTAGTCCGCACATGCGCGGGTATCTGCATGCTCTGAGCCCATATTGTCCTTTTAATGTCTTGCGCCCCATAATATATCGAACTGAAGCGACCACTGCGAGCTGCTATAAGACTACGATATGCCTACACGAACACTCGTCCCATCGATAAACTTTGAATATGTAAATAAAATTTGTATCGTGAGCACCGAGTTCAGGTTTATTTCGTACCGAGACGATAGGAATTTTCTGGTTTGTCCGCTCGGACGAGCAGGGACTGCTCGCCATGGCTTGTGGCCGAGAATGTCACAAGCAATGGCGCGCGTGGCCTTCTGACATATTCCTTTACGTTTTATTGCCGGAACTAGGAAATGAAATAACTGGAGAACATAGGCAAAATTTAACCCCTTTATGACAATGACTCAAGATTTGTGAGGAATTTTCTCTATTTTTATAAGCAGAACTTCCACTGGTCAAGGTACCAGCTCGCCCGTCTAGAATTTGGGCCACGCTATTGATCATCCGACACTAAACTTCCAGGGCCTGTCGGAACCCTGTGGGGGCCACATACGCTACAATGCTCTAACACGGATGTACACGGAACTAAACAACTTCCTATGAGTCTAAGATAGGGAATAGCGGCTAGGCTCCATGACCTGTAAGCAGGTGTCGGTGCCAGCCTCCCTGGGGGACCTCATAAATCATACCCGAAACTAAACACGTGCGCAACCCTTCGGGCGGGGTCCGAACACACCCCGTGAAGCGCGCCTGCGGCCTGCTAAGCTGCGTAGCTTCTTGGGTCTGACCAAGAATAGGATTAAAATTTTAGTATTCACGGTCCACCCTTGAGGTTACGATAGCCGGGGTCGTATGGGCATGGTGTTAGGAAGTTGCGCCATGCAGCTGCGTTACCAGTTATTACATAATATGGGGGCTACGCAGTGAGGGGTAAATTTTTGTTTGGTCCACACGTCGCAAGTTTAAAATTTTTGTCTAACCCATCCGCCGTGAGGCGGCAAATTTCGTTCGACCCTCACGATACGAGTTTAGGTTTTCGTTCAACCCTTGCGCCGCGAACTAGTCCAGGCAGTTTCCTGAGACTTTTATGGACTCACTGACAACGGCTGCGCCGAAGACACTTACGAGAATTACATACGCAAATTTTACCCAGGAACAGGACCTCTCGCACATTGGGTTCGAGGGGAACGTCTGCTCATATAACTCATGTATCATGCTTATGTACCTGCTTTTTGACGTTTTGGATGTGCTTTGTTATTTTGTGCCCTATTTGTGTTGATTCTAGAATACTTGGCGCCGTCACACGTTAATCTCCGGTCTACTTTCTTTGCAGTGGAGGTGTAATACTTTACCGTATGCGTACGTTGAGTGGGCACTTTTTCAGGAACTGTGTGTTAACTAACTACTGCGTTTTATCTGCTTAATATACTAATTGACTATCATTCATAACTATAATCGAATTCCCTGTCCAAATTATTACTGTCAACCGAATTGGATCGACACATTCATTTACCGGAATACTACGTTAGCAACATCCGTTGGACTGATCTCAACCTACTATACTTGCATTGATTGGGAATTGGACTGTTAATTACGGCTGGTATTGTACTCGTCTACCTGTTGCACCGCAACCATACGCTGTATCTTTGGGACTTTTGGGAGCTGCGTGTTTGTGGACTTTTACGAGGCCGATCGGGACCGTCTGTCTGCGAATAATTTACGCTGTGACCGTGTCGCACTGCTTCGATCGTGATTGTCACACACTACCGGGTCCGCTGCCCTCGTTTTCGTACGACTCGATATTTGGGTCTGGTATTTCGCTGCTACTGCTGCTGGTTTGGACGTTGACGCTGCGTGGATCGAACGCGACGTGCCGTGGAGCGATATTGACTGTTGGACATTTGATTTGGACTTAGCTGCCGTTGAACCGTTAGACACTGTAATTTGCTTTTGTATAATTTTCTTTTGTTTCTATACTATCTTTGCCTAGATTATTTGTCTAAATCTAATCGGTAACGTTGCGCTGTTTTAACCTGATGTCCTGTATTTATAATTCTGGTCGCCAACTCGTTATTTATACTGCTTGATTCGGTGCTGACTAGGGCCGTTGAGTTTCCTTACTTGTTAACAAGCTCGCGCGATTTGTTTACCTACTCTTAAATTTTGACAAAGGAGTGTCGATTATCTCAAAGTCTAAGTGTTGGATCCGACCGGTAATACTAGTTATTGTAGTTTTCGCGCCACCTTCAAGCGTTTGATTAATAACTCTTTTCGGATGGTACTAGAACCGACTCTTACTCGTTACGTCTATACATATTGCGAAACGGTAACAGCGTAGATGGACCCTAATAGTAACCACAACGGAGACCTGGAGAATGGTGACTTTTTCGGCGCGACGGATGGACCGATGGAGGACACCGTAGGGAGTAGAACTCGACCGGCCGCAACTGCCGGCGAGCGACCGTTGACGCCGCCACCACCCCGATCGACCGGACACCTGCGTCGTGGAGAATTTGCCGAAGCGCTCGGCGCGGACGCGAGTGCCACGAACGCGATTCTACACCACTTAACCACCCAGTCCACTGGTCCTCCAATGATACCGTTAAGGGACATGCCGACCTTTGATGGGAAACCTGGAAATCAGGATTTCGAGGATTGGGTTCGTATGTACAACCGTCTCGCCAATGCCAATGGTTGGGACGATCGCCGAAAGTTGATTTGCGTACCCGCTCTCTTGCGTGAACCGGCAAGGGAGGCTTTTGAGGGCCTCCCACCGGGAAAACGCCAAAGTTTTCTAAGACTAGTGGCTAACCTACGTTTTCTGTTTTCGTCTTCTCGTCGACCTGAGAAATGACTCTCAGGACTTTGTACTCGACAACAGGGAGCAAATGAACCAGTCGCGATGTACGGTTTAGAACTGCGGAAGTTGTGTGATCGTGCCTTCCCCGATATGGAGGATGAGCAACGGGATACTATGCTTCGTATGTTTTTCCAGAGAGGCTTACGACCTGAGGTGCGCAGGCAAGTCCTTAATCAGATTCATGAGTGCGAGACGTTTCGCGATACGGTAGCAGTTGCTAAGCGATATGAGGATGCCAACGCTGCTTGCCCTGACCCAGACGCTTCGGTTCCTAGTAAACCTCGCACTAAAACAGTGAACTCGCTCCTTGAGGAGAGAGGTGAAGGGCTGATCACACAACTCCAGACTACGATAGAGGAACATCGCAAGGCAAACAATAGTAATAGCGATACGATTAGTCGATTGTTAGATGTAATTGACAAACGAGCTGAAAATACGCACCAACTAAACGCACTCGCGCAGCCGATTTGCTGCCGCGCCACCGCCACGCGCGCTGCCGCCGCCGATCACTTGCTATCGTTGTGGAGAACCAGGACATGTTATGCGCGATTGCCCGTATCCCGCGCGCTATCCGCCAGCCGCTAACAACGCGCCGCGTAATGCCGAGCCTGTATCAGTTTACGTTTCTGGCGCTTTGTTAATAATGTTCGCGGAAATGGGGACTCCGCAATTAACCGACAACCCGGTATGTATAACAACAGGCCTGGACAGGCTAATGGATACCAGAGAGTCGCTAATGAGCGACCTCAGCTTGAGCGCGGTATAGGCTCTCAGCAACAGTCTAATCGTCCCTATGTAGGAAATGGAGGAAATATCAACGGAGTAGAGCGCCGCCGATACCAGCTAAACTGTAGTGCTTTGCAAACAAAAGGTAATCGTGACCCTGGCCCAGCCACCGCCCATCGTTTAGATGTGCTCAGTCGCGAACTCGGCATGATCCAGGCTAAGTTAGGGTATAGCACCCCGACTGGACGAGTGAATGCTATTGCTATTGCAGACAAACCGCAGTATGACGACGATGGATATGAGATGAACCGAAACGACGATGACATGGTCTTTTCTGAGATGACGGAGGGACTTGTTGAGAGGCATCTGAATGTGATTACGACCGCTCCTTGGGCTGACGCCGCGCGTCTTCCTCGGAGTTGTAGTCCGTTCCAGCCGATCGACAATCCTGAAGATAGGACATTGAGCTCAGCGGACGCCGACTATGAACAGCACTTGGACGACAGCACTAGCACTGTATATAGCACCGAAAATATAAAATACCAAAAAGAGGGTTATTTGGGAGAGGGATTGTATATGTCATGTGTGGACGTGCCTAGCGCAGGTTTCGATCCACTAGTATATATGTCTGCGAGCGACTTAGAGAGCGAACCGCGAGGACAAGCGACCAATCGATCAGTCGAACATTGTTCGGCCCCTATTTGAGGGCCAAGAACAAAGCGGAACAAACGTTGATTGCACTGGAAGGTAGTAATCGTAGTGTTGAGACTTTGTGAAGATATGGAGAATAGTTATGTTGACAATTATAGGTTAAGTGAGTATAAGTAAAGTGATGATTTTATTGCCGCTAGTCCCCAGGGAATCACCTCAAGGGGGAATTCTGGAACCCCCAGCACTTTGGAGATGACTGGAAGGAAAGTGGATGATGATGTTGATGTATTTGAGCCATTATTATTATTTTCCTCCTCTGTGGCTGGCCATCCGAGATAGAGTGTGGTTGATGTTGTTGATGATTATTCCGGCAGGGAAGCCGAGGACGCTGATATGGCTCAGGAAGATACGGATCGATTCCGGTCGTCGTGTGAGACACCCATGAAGCTTTTGGAGACCGATGGACGGTCAGGAACGATGGAGGTTAGGTCCGACGATGTAGAGGCCTCATCAGAGTCGCCTAGCCCTAGTTCCGTTCTAAATGATACGTCGTATGATGTAGTATGTGGGTCGGACCGAAGCGCGGGTCGTCCCTTGTGTGAGCGTGAGAATTGTGTGTCGTATGAACTTGCTGATTTGCCTAAGTAAGGTCGCGCTTGTAGTCTTAGTGAATTTATGGCGGATAATGATGGAAGTGATGTTGATGTAATTGAGTGCTATTTTGAACCGGCCAATTATAGCACTGATAGACTTGAGGTGACTTTCGCGACCTCATTGGCAAGGGGTACCACGGTCATTGGGTCCTTCCTTGATGCTGACCGGGGCCGCCTTTGTCACCCGTATCCAAGCCGAGGTAGCAACGGGTTCGCGACCGTTTGCACCGATGAAGCGGGTATGATCGTTGGGGCTGAAAGTATTGCCCGGGGTCTGCCCAGATACGGGGATGTTGATGGCGGAGTGCCAAATAAAGGCCGTCCATCGCATTGTGAGGCTTCCGTTGCGCCAACCGTTGCTGAAGCGCGCAGTAACGTTCCCCATGCTGAGCTAAGTTTTTTCAATAACTTGCGTGATGAACTTGATATAATGATGATGTTGCTGATCAGAAGTGTAGTGAATCGAGGGAGTCGGTTGAACTCCTAGTTGAACAAAGTGGATCCACAGCGAGCGATGCGAATCATTTAAGTGAAACGAGAGTGTCTAGTCTAAGTCAGAATACCACACTTGTACATAGTGATGCTGAGGATAAACTGGACGATGAGCTTGGGTATACAGTAACAGTCGCACCAGACGATTCTGATAATAGCTACGGTGAATACAGCAACGATGAACTGGACAAGGAACAACTATTGAGCGACGAAGAGTTCTGGGCGATTTGGGAAGATCCGAACGCTCATTGGTACCGACGTGGACCCACTTCCGATGTACGAGAGTGGCACAGTGAAGGGGCGTGGGGAACGCGCCGAAAAAATGTGTTACCGCGAGCACCATCGGACGACGGTGTTGACTTGAGCCTGCGAACAAGTCATTTGTCTATCCGCTCCGAAGACGCTGATGATACCACCATTGAGGATGAGGCGGATGAGATCACCGAAGAAGATAGTGATGAGAGTGAATCGATGGACGCGAGCGAGTTGAGATTGGCTCAATTGGATGATACTGCAGGGGAGGATGCTATCGAAGGGTCGCCGCGTATGTGACCGGGTAATTTAGGTGAGTTCGCTGACACTTTTTCTAATGTATCTAGCAATACTTTGGGATCTGTCGAAGAGGTGCCTTGTATGCCCTCGGGTAATTCGGATAGCCCACTTAAGAAGCCTAAGACAGCGGAGGATGAATCCGTCGAAGGGAGACCAAGTATGTCCCCGGGTAATTCGCAGCAATCCGCAAGCATAGTCAGTGAACATTCAGACGGATGTATGGGATGAAGACAGTTACTTAACTTTGTGCAGGACGCTAACGACGAACGATCACGCCGACTGGATGAGCAATTGCGTAGCATGTATGGACTTTATCTTACTAACGACACCCCGATTGAACGAGGACATATTCGCCCATTGACGGCGAATGAACAAAATCGTATTGTTGCA
>JASANE010028615.1:0-13251 GCA_030248225.1 Trileptium ribeirensis | reverse complement strand
TAGCTACTCGTTCAGTTACGTATTGCTAAACTTGGTAAATCAGTCTAAATTGAAGTAAACTAACGTTATCTGCAACGCAGCTAAAAACTGCTTTCTTGGAAATGAACTGTATTTATAGAAACTGTGCGAGCAGCATCACAGTGTGTCTCATTTACACAGGGTGCCCGCGGTCGGGAAAATCCTTGAAAATCCGGGAAAACGAAAAGTGACGGGGAAAATCCTTGAATTTCGGCATAAATCCTCAAAATTCGGGAAAATCCTTGAATTTGGTTGAAATTTCCTTGAATTTTGTTTGGTATTCAGTGAAGTTACTGCGACAAAGTGCAGACGTATATATATTCTTCTAAATGTGTTCAGAATTTTTATCCTAAATGTTGCTTATATGCACCTCCGGGTCTAATTGTTTAATGCACATTCGTTTCTATCTTCCTTGTTATATTTATTCAACCGTATTGGAATGACGACGCGTGCCCTAGTTTATATATAGTCAAAGCCTAGACATCCGGATAGTAAACTGTAAGCCTAAATCCGAAACTTTGCGTGAATAAGGAGCTTGACTGCGAAATGCACATGTTATTGACCGTGTTTAAGCCATGCTTATTGGACGCTGAATGACCCTTTTCGTTGTGCTCAGACGTCTTTTGCCGCTTGCGGTACGGATCTTTGACCTGATAACCTTATCCAAATCACTTCATCCCCAGCTTGGGTATCGTCGCGTCCTCGGGTAACTAACTATACGCTAGGGGAAAGTAGCACATTGGAGTAACAACTGATAGTAACGGGCGGATAGGCATGTTGTTGAAAGAAGTTGAAAGAAGGGATATGGGATCCAGAAATAGGCTTGCAACAGCGATTTGTCGTTCGGGAAAATAGCCATAAATAACTCAGAAAGACTAAATTGAAAAAATTGAATAGTTAGCATTGTAACCCACTGTAGTGGTTCAACGACTACACGAACAAAGCCGGATTAAAAATAAAAACAACGCGATTAACGAGTGAACTGACAGGGGATGTCCAATACAGTGGCATTATCTCTGCTGTGAAGGACATGGATAGCTAGATGATAGAGAGCGTTTGCCTGTGGATCCGACGCCAGAATTTGGTGGGTTCATACCAAACCGTAGAAGAACTTTCTATGCGGCTGCTTGTCACACCTTTTCGTCTTCAAGCACCTACTGCTAGGCCCAAACCAGAAATTGCTTATCTGACACCGACGTAATACACGGAAATAGTGCTCAAACCTCGCTTTAGGAAATTCACAGTTGAGTTACAAGAGATGAGATCAATAAAAACATTGGCTGACAATAATTCACGATTTTCAGTTACCAACATTGCGCGGCAAAAAGTCACAACTCCACAGCTCTATACTTAAACCATTCAGCCCAGAAGTCAGAAAAGTTCAATACATATATATATACTCCATTAAACTCGGAAGTTAATCTATTATATTTCGTAATAGCAAAGAAACCCCAATTACCCGACCCATACAAACATTCATGCATTATGTCTTCGTTTTGTGTTATGTAATATATTTGTGTGATGTCTGTGTTTTGTAACTTTATCATTGTGTTCATAATTGGGCGTTGTTTTCATCGGTGGCGTGATCCATCTAATTTGCTTAAATTTAACTTCAAATTTGAATTTTCTCTTCTTCCTTAATCATTTGGCGAGTGAGAGTTGAACTCAATGCTCGTAATTTAATTGTTCGCTCTAACACGTTAAAAAGGGCAAATGCTTCAAAGAGTTTCGTTTTACTTCACTAAGGTCATCGAAGACTGTGTGGAACGAAGTGTGGCCAGTAGAATGTTGGTTGACTCATCCATTATTAATAAGTTACTCAATGTCACTCTATCACTCTATAGTTACCACAGGCTTAATTCTTTAACCTGCTACCATATATACTTTTGAGTGATATATAATGCCGGCATACTCCTATGTGACACACCAGTGTGAGACTCTAGTCTTGATGCCAGGTGAGATGCGATTTCTTCTGGCCGCTATGTGATCTTAGTTTGGGTTCAGCATATGATCTTAAAGCTTCTGAGCTAACTCGACAATAGACCACTTCAGTGTCTATTACGCACACAGCACAACACAAGTCAGTTGCCGCCAAAACTCTATCAAATCTGTAAAACTAAAAGAACTCACATCGAACTAAGCGAAGTCATTCAATTATGCAAGCTAGCGTCAATCATGTGACATCGTGATTGCCGCTGGAAAATTCTAGAATAGAAACTGAAAAAATGGGGTGGTGGGGTACTAGATTTTCCTAAACATGTAAACTAGCGGGGGTGGGGTCGGGGGAAGGAATCCGCCAAGCTATGGCATCCCGGGGCCTTAGGGACCCGAGAAAGCCTAAAATAAAGATTGGGCCGGTTTTGGGCTTATAACCACCTAAATTTTGTTATATTTTTAAAGATTGAATAGGATATGAGTTGGATGGAGATTTCCTTATGACGGTTATCGGGATTTAAAAGGGGATGGAATTCCTCACCTAAGATTGTGTGGTACGAGGTGTGGCCAGTAGTATGCTGGTGGAGATATTCTATTGGCACGAATTCTTATTTCTCTCGACTAGTGCCGATGCCCTATATTTTGTGTTGCGGCGCAGTTCTGCCCAAAACATTCATGGTTCCGATAATTTTGCACCAAAACGCGTAGTAAATAACAGTTATTACAAATACAATTAAGATGTTAAGGCACTAATATAATGCACGCGATTCGGAAAGTTTCTCCAAAGCACCGTTCTTTTTGGTACTACTAAATCAGATACTACCGTTATAAATACACTGGGTACTTGAGCTCTTTTTGTTTATTGATACTAACTCGGCCACTAGCGCTTCACACTCGATTGCTTCAATTCAATTAGGTTTAAGATTATGATTAGGTTACAGCTAATTCTATTACGCCTCTTGTGAGGTTCGTACAGTTGTCCCCGATGGCTGACGAACTGCACACTTACCTAGTTAACTGAACCTAGGCCTTCAATTTTACACATCTGCCCCCGATGACTGGCAAATGCGGTACGGTTTGAGTGATGCCGGTTAGAATTTAAGAAAACTATTACGTTACTAAGGGTCTTTTGAGTTGATACAACTGACCCCAGATGGCTGGCCAATTGCAGGTGTCATTATATAATTACCTTAACACAAGCCTTAGATTTGAGCGAATACTTGACGGTTAAGTTAAACGACCCGCCCCCGATGGCTGGCAGACTACGTTACTAAAACTGTATAGTGTCGGTCACCTACTATTCAGTTGAAGTTTTTCAATCTGAACGCCCCCCGTGGCTCATCGAACAGAGGAGAGATCCTTGGCCGACGATGACTGGCCGAGAATAGTACTTGGGTACTACTGGTTGTTCGAGGGGGTAGTCGAATCCTCGCCCCTTACTCACCCGGTCTACTCAAGAATAACAGCACTTGTTGAGCCACCCCGATGGCTGGTAGACCCATCAAGCAATGCTACAGACCTCGGAACCCTTAGTCTTCTCGCCATGGCGTTACTCACGCGATATTTGCGAACCAAACTTGGTGGTATTACTAAGTTTTATTATCTACTAGGTTCCACTCCTAATATAGTTATTATTAATTGTTTTATATGGAAAATATTATTACTAAATTATATATTAGTTGTTTTGTTAGGAGTACCTAATTGTTAAGCATGACGCTGATAAAGCTTTATTCTTTAGTAAAACCACAACATTAAACCCGAAATCAATAATCTATAACAGGTCTCGACTCCGTTTAACCCTTTACACCAGTAAGTCGTGAAGCCGTAACGCAAAACCAGTTTTAAAGTACTTTTAAAACATTAAAGTCGTAGCTACAACGCTTTTGAATGCAAACCGTGACGTGTAAACAAGCCTACTACTTATACTAATAGCTAGGTAACCGATGTTAAATGAAATGAATGCAAAAACAACAATCGATATCGCTATAGCATAATTCTTTTTGCTCCAGTAAAATAGAATCGCTACGAACTGCCTTAGCGCAATTCTTTACGCTCTCTACATTAAGCCGGAAGCAAAATGATAACCGCTGCCCAGCGTTGTTAAGCTCTCCCGAACTGTCGTCCAAACGCAACCAAGCTAAAAAGAAAAACAGAAGCTAACTGTATGTTAGCTAATATGAAAAATATAAAGGCAGATTATGCAAGTAAGCCATAATCTGGACGAAAACAATAAAACAGCGAAACAAATAAAATGAAGACGTCGAAGCGAAGGAGGGTATAATAAATGAAAATATGAAAACCCGGGATTAAAAAAAGAATTTTTGCGTTGTTGGAACCTTGGGACCCCTGGTAGCCTACTGGGGCCCTAACATATTTAAAAAAATTTTATTCTCAATGTAATTTTGGGGTTTCTTGTTGAGGGGTAGGGGTGGACGTCTTTATGGTGGCTATCGATTAAAATGGGACGGGGTTCGTCACTCGAACTCGAAGATGTGTGGTCCGTACGCGTGGCCAGTAGTATGCCGGTTGCGATTATTGATTGTTCCTTTCCCTGGCGCGCGTTACTTAGGTCAGCGTATTTTTATTTCTTATGGCGTTGCCCGCTTGGCTACTCGAATTGCTCGCTAATAGATTCCGATAACAAGAAACTCAACGGTAGAATTTTTAGTCAAAGTTAGTATAATACGCAACGAATGAGTATATATACGCAGGTTTAGTTCCCGTAACGCCAATTGTAAGCCACGTGTCTTAAGGTTTACGAATATTTAGCCATTTCGGCACTATTAATTTTGCCAACTCTATTTCGTAAACGCCAGATATTTTCGACGCTCAATAATTGAAATCCCGTTGCAAATTTTCTGAGGCCCGATCTCGTTGAACTTGGTTGCCGTTGAGTGAATCCTGCGCTGAATATTCTCCCAAACTCAAGATTGAGCGCACTATTATTCTGAATAAGTTATCTACTATTTGTAGTTAGGGTATGTATTAGTTAAGTCCTCTAGTGAGGTTGGTACAAGGTTGCCGAACAGTTGGACACGCACGTTTATTTCAGTATCTTAACCTTTTCCCTAGATTTACACTTATAATTCCTTAGAGTTTCCTCTTGTGAGGTTTGTACGTAGTGGACGAACAGTTGGATTCGCACGTTTATTTAAATATCTTAAGCTCTGCATTAGATTTACGCTATTTAATTTTCTTAGAGCCACCTGTGGCCGAACGGTTTACTGATGGATTCTGAGTAATTGATATCTATTACTTTCTCTTGTGGGTTCGTTTGTAGTCGCCGAACGGTTGGACTCGCACGTTTATCTGATTACCTTATCCTTTTCCTTAGAATTACGCTATTTAATTTTCTTATGTTAACGTTCCCGCTCCCGAACGGATGAGCTAGGCGCGTGTTATTTCCAATAAGGTTATAATTAGGTTACGCTCGTGATGGCTCAGGTTTTATTTGGGAAAATAACAGCAATAATATAAGTTAACAAGATACTAAGTACCTATTTGTGTAGCACGCAAGTAACTCAACGTTAATTATTTTTAAGTTCGGTACCAAATTTTGTCACGAACCATTTGCAACTTCAATGGATCATACGTTTCTGCCAGTTGTTCACTCACTGTATTCGTACCAGAATTCACTCAACAAAACCATAACACGAGAGTTAAAGCAGTAAAGCACAAGCAATTCGTAAACCACAAAATAAAATTCAAATACATCAATAGTTAGCTAGCAGGGAATAACCGGAACCGAAATTTACCGGAACCGGAATCGTCCATTTAAACCGGATCCGGAAACGGAACCTGCTCTTCGAAATTTATATATAATAAAACATATGATGGAAGAAATGAAGGTATAGTGGATTTAAAATGCATTAAAAATAACTTTTACATTAAGCTTAATGTATTGCGATGGTATTATTGCCTTTCTGAAACTTTAAAGAGACAGACGAAGCTAATAAAGTTTATTTATCGATCAAATATGTCGGTTTTTGGACATTCAGAGCAAAAAATGTCTTCCACTATACACCATTGTGTATACTGCGTCAAATCGAATGTGCTTACAAAGCTTGGAGCGTAGAATACACCCAGTGGTCAGAGACACTGTTTAGGCTAGCGTTGGACAAACAGTGCCCGTCAGTTAGATCATGATGATGATAACTTTCTAATCAGAATGCTATAAATGAGACACTGTGATGCTGCTCGCACAGTTTAAATAAACACAGTTCATTGCCAAGAAAGCAGTTTCTAGCTGCGTTGCAGATAACGTCAGTTTACTTCAATTTAGACTGATTTACCAAGTTTGCAAGCGCCCTGGCTAACGGGTGCTTGACGCAATTTATGTTAGCCAAGCATACCCTAAGTACTTCTGCGTAAGCCATACTCTGTTACCGAGTTGGACCGGTTAAACGTATCTCACAGACTTCTGGATGTGTAAAATAGCTGCTACAAGCATCGACCTGGCCTTGATTTAAGAAACTCCTGCAAGTTATTATGAAAAATTCCTGCTCAAATTATGTGCCCTACTTACGTTTCACACGGCAAATTGGTTAGTTAATCTTTTCTTTTGCTTGGTTGTATTGGAGCTTGATCATGGTATAATATATATTACAAATGTTTGGATTACAGGATGAAGCAAAAAACGTGGAAAATTTCAAACAAAATTTTTAAACCGGAATTCCGGTTCCGGTATGGTTTTTGCCCTTTTCCGGAACCGCAACCGGAACACGATTTTGGCCGGAACCGCAACCGGAACACGATTTTCGCCGGAACCGGAATTCCGGTTACTCCCTGTTAGCTAATAGCTGATAGCTTCCGGTAATCCAATTCCGTAACAGAATAAAGCCAAATGTTCGTTAAATAAAACAAAGAATTAGACAATATTCTTGCACTACACTTAGCAAGATAACGTCCCCTTTTCAGTGTAGCTTAGGCTGCTCGATCGTAAAACTGGTCACCTAAAGTCAAGTCCAAACTACAAGTCTAAACTGTTATTTTATTTGCTACGAATGGGGGTGGGCGTTGGACTGTGATTTCTTATGGCGGCTATCGGATTATTAAATTGGGAAGGGAATTGGCACTCGAAGATGTGTGATCCATACGCGTGGCCAGTAGTATGCCGGTAGGGATTATTGATTGTTCCTTGGCGCGCGTATTTAGGTCAGCGTATTGTTATTTTCTATGACGTGGCTGCTCGACTATTCGATTTGCTCAGCGCTTGTTTCCGATATACAGTCAAACCAGCCGAAATGAGAAGTTTCACTCAAAGTTAGTAATTCGCACGACAATTGATAATACGGTTCGGTTTCACGTAACGCCACTATTTAAACACGTTGTTTTATGATTTTCGAACGTTTGTCCACTTCCAGTATTTTTATTCTCGCCACTATAATACTTTCCCTTTTGGGTTGGTACGTAGCCGCCGGACGGGTCCACTCGTGCGTTTATTTAATTACCTTAACATTTTCCTTAGAATTAGGCTAGTTAGGTTCCTTATGTTAACGTTCTCGCTGCCGGACGGTTAATCTATACAGTTATGATTAAGTAACGCTCGCGCTGGCTCATGTTTTATTTGGGAATAATAATAGGAATAGGGTAAATTACTAAATTGATAAATACCTAGCTGTGAAGTAGATTCCACTCAACGTTATTTGTTTTTGAACCTAGCGCCAAGGTATGCCAAGGGTTTCATTATTTTGCTAGTTTCAGGCGTTTTCTAGTTACTCACTTGCGGCTCCGTATCATCCATTAAATCAAAGACAAAACCGAGTAAATGTGTTAAATTCAATAACAAAAGCGGTCATAATCGAGCGTATGATTCAAATATTACAAAACAAAATAGCTAGGTAACCACCAGTAAATACGTAACCAATTGTTAAAAATTCCAATGATGAGTAATTAAGCTTTAGTATATCGAAACTCGAAGAAAAATCTGGCTACTAACCAAGTCATATATATAATTAGCTGAATCAAAACGGATTATGTCGTACGTAGGTGAAAAGCAAGTAAGTCGATCACATAACTCTGTGAAAGCAACCTCCAGACTGAATTAAGAACGAGAAAAACAACGCTAACACGTGTTAGATAATTTAAATAATTGATGCTAATTATACAAATTAGCATCAACTGAAAACAAAAAACTCGAAAACAAGAAAACAACGAACAAAAGAAAACTCAGGACGTAGAAGGGAGGGAGAGATATAATTAAGAATTTGGTAACCAACCCGGGGATTTGGGGATTTTGGACCGGGAGCCCCCTTGGTGGCCTGGTGAGCCCCTAACACAAACTA
This sequence comes from Trileptium ribeirensis, assembly GCA_030248225.1. Lineage (NCBI taxonomy): Eukaryota > Metazoa > Nematoda > Enoplea > Enoplida > Thoracostomopsidae > Trileptium > Trileptium ribeirensis. Next base: position 5,014 of record JASANE010028615.1, on the reverse strand, counting down.
AACTGTCACCTTACTACGCGACAGCTGAAATCAAACTGAAGTAAGAAAACAAAAGGCTAGCTAACACATGTTAGCTAATAATTTAAATTAGTGCCATTTATGCAAATTAACACAGAATCAAAACAAAATGCGAAACAACAAAAACCTAAACCCACGGACGCAGGAGGGAGTGGTATAATATATAATTGTAATGATGATCCAACACGGGTTTTTAGGAATTTTTGGGGTTTTGGGACGGGTTTGGAACGGAAACCCCCCTAGTAGCCTGGTAAACCCCTAACACTCAATACAGAACAGGAAACCCATATATTAATTTGCAGCGCCTAGCTTAGTGTGTACAAGTTACATCCTATTAGGAAAGGGTTACAATTTCACTCAACAACGTTTAAGTTAAAAATAATACAAATAAACATTTGCGTACGCGGGCAAAAGTGAATTGACGGGGCGTTTGGAAGTGAGAGAGATCCATGGGCTGAATTTGCTTACCGGAAAATACATAGAAGCCAAAGGGAAACGTCCGTCGGCGGAGAGCGGGGTAGATGGTCTAAGTTGAGAGGGATAGGACAGGGAATAAGCAAAAACTCTCACCAGAAACTTGCTTCATAACGGTTATTCACTTTGGTAATTCGCTAAAATTTTGCTAATGATGATAAAAAATTTTCCTGTGCCATCGTCGAAACCTCGCAGAATGGTCCGGCGAAACGGGGGAGGGCGTTGCACCGGCTTGGTGGGTGGTGTATCTTGGAGGAGGGCGGCCCCGGGATCCTTCACCATGAAACGCTCACTATACGTTGACATAAAGCAAGAAATATAATATTGAAAATAATTTTAACTCAGATATTCCAAAGTTCTAGAAATTTTGCAGTTTTGTGCTGCTTTGCAGTCAAATGGAATGTCAATTATACACATTTTGAAGAATTTTGAGCTATAAATCCGACTAGAAAAACTGTTACCTCTAAATAGTATTAAGCGGCCTATTCCGAAAAGTTTGGTAGCTATATAATTAACCTTTGTTTCGTAAACATAAATGACACGGCCACCGCATTTGGTCCTCATAGTTGGCATCACTATGAACCAGATTCATGCATGGTCCCGGGGTGTAGGGGTTGGCTCAGGAGAGAGGTCGTCCCCAGGAGGACATAATTCGATAGGCCGGTGGGGTCGTTAGGGGGATAAATTCTTGGGGCCGAACATTGATATTGATTAAAATTTTTACCCGATTTATGCCGATTTCGCTCCCTTTTTGTTCATCCTCCCCGATTTCTACATTTTTTTCTCCAGAGTGTAACGGAGACTCTTAGGATCAGGCCACTTCTGGCTAGTGGGAAGCGACGACGCCTCGAGTGGGGATCCATGCTGCAGGGGAGAATACCCCTCTCTTCTATGAGCATGTATGACAATATTATGACTACCCATGTGGTTGATGTGTTATTAAGCCAGGACGTTATCGAAGAAACTTTCAGGTCATTGCGAGGTACCCGTCCTGGAAAGCACCTGGCAAGTTGAGCTAAAAAAGCGTGCAACCGTGTAGTGCACAGCTAAATGTCGTTAGTACAGCTCTAAAAGGGCTCTGAAACGTAATTGGCTGTTATTGAACAACTGCAGGTGCTACAGAAATAGCAAGGATATGAATGTTAAAATTTGCTTTGGATGAATATAAAAAATTGAACGATAGGGCGAGCTCTGTAGCATTTGGCTAAGGCAGGTGTTCGGCTAACATTCTGGTTTGATGAATCCATCTTTCCATTTGGCTTGAAATGATGTTTCCCGTTTTGGACTTAATAATAACAAGGACAGGCTTTGCGCTGGCGTAGTTCTGCTAGGGAAATGTTTCACCGAAAGGCGAGCCAAATGCGTCATCCAGAGAGAAATGAATGCACTTCCTCAACACAGTCAGCATATATACACGTGTGCATGGAAACATTTCGTTCGACAGTATGCAATGGGGCATTCAAAGTAACGAGTGTGCACCGTGTCACACGATTGTCCCATCAGTAAAGCCGGGACTATGCGAGACAAGTGAAGTGTAACGTGTGACTATTACGAATTTGTCCCAAACATATACATAGCTAGTAAAACTATTTTATTTTTGTGACACTTTGGGACAAATTCTATATAGTTAAGTGGAACACAGGGTTAACACGAGGCATATCTCCCTACATAAATTTGACACCGAATATGTAAAAAACTATGCTCCAAAAGTTTTTATAGTATTATTACGCTTTACGTAAAAAATTTTAACGCTCAATGATGTATATTTGAGCCAATGATACCTTTAGGTTCGGAAGTGAAATTCATGCTATGCTGTTTTCGATATAAAAGCCTAAGCGCTGCTTTATTGCGTTTAAAAGTGATTTTATTATCTGAAATATACGTACGAATTTTATGCAGACACTTTTTTAATTAACATAGCAACCGATTTCAAAGTTCCTACTATAACTATAATTTATTGAAAAGTTTTTGTATTAAAAATTTTTTATGGTTATGTACTAATAGTTGTGTTTTAAAACATAAAAAATATTAAATAACTGTGATGCTTGACTCTTTGGGACATTTACAGCACAGAGACGGCTGACTATAGCGGGACACTCAAAGTGTAAGCCGGGACTCAAAGACATTTGTCACTCAGTGTTAGCCGTCACAGACAGTTGACATTGGCTACAGTCGTGGCTTACTTGGGACAATCGTGTGACACGGTGCACACTCGTTACTTTGAATGCCCCATAACAATCTTCGTGAGTTGTTATTCAAGGCGGGTTCTGCGTAACAACTTCGTTACATTGTTACGCATAAGGGTTTATATGTATTACCCAAATTGCTAATATTTTTGCGTTCGAATGTTGTTATGTGCATTCGCACCTTTATAAAAACAATCGAATATTATTAGGAACGGTATTAACCATACATACTCAAGGTCCGAGGTCCCAGGAGATGGCATCTGTGGCACGGTGGATAGATGTAGGTCTTCGTCCTCCGAGAGGCAGCTGGTTGGAGGGGCGGTATGGCAGATTAGGTAGACTAAACTTAAGTCGATAACACATGAACCGATTCAGCGGATTTCTGCACAATTCGACTCAGCTAGTCAATGCGGTTCGAATGGTATATATACAATTACACATTTATTGAGAATAGTTTTGGTATTTTGGAACCATGTGGAACCCAAAATATCGAAAACCATTTTCTGTCCTAGGTTTGTAAAAAGGACGTTCTGTATAAATCAGCCGGCCAAGTTTCCTGCGTGGTGGGTATGAAAAATTATAGGTGGAAACGTATTCCTAATTGCTAAGAACTGTGTATATATTGTGCATAAAAATAAGGATCAATTAAAGTTCCCCCTATAACAGAGGGGGAACTTGAAAAGAGTACTATAGGGGAAAAACTTGAATTGGACAGTTTAACAAATTTAAGCGTCTTAACCTGGTGCAGTGCAATGGTCCACGGGAGATTATCACCAGCCCAGCACTGCCAGACTAGCTCTTGAGATGGCTCTTGGGATAAATTTGCCCTGGAGAGGACTTTTGGGATAATTTAGCCCTGGGAAGGGCTGTTGGGATATGAAACAACTAAAAGACAAAGGGAACTGTCGCAACATGAGCCCACAGCGATTTGAACGCATATTGCTGGTTGCGGTCGAGCCAGCAAAACTGGCTGAGATAACCAGACAGCATATGGCAATGCACACCACGCACGTGCTTTGTTCGAAGCTTCTGGTGGCTCTAGTGCGTGCGACTCGATGATCTGCTTTTGGACACCGGTGTGCTGATCGACGAAATGCAGTTGATGATTGACCGTTCGGTGGTTTAATCTGAGCGAGCTGATGTTGTTATACGCCGCACACTGGTCGCTATGCACGACTGACCCCGGACGAACAACCTTTCATACAATTGGAAGCAGCGTTGCTGCCTCTCAGCCACCTACATGTACCCAACAGCCGGTGTGGTGCCTAGTATCCCGGATGCCAACCACCCATACGTCAGACCGTGGACCACGACGACGGTGCTGTTTGACCTTGTCCGCAAACTGATGTTCGTCTATCTGCACGACGGTACCAGTCCCCCCAGCTGTATAGGATGACGCTCGCCGAAATCACACGCATACGCCTCATTAGTCGCTCACATGCCTTTAGTTGTTCCTATTCTTAATTCTTTATTACTGCAAACGCACTGAGATATTGTGGGGGAAAATCTGAAACGAGCACTATAGGGGGACTTGAAAAGATATTCTAGGGAGGGGGGAACTTGAATTGATCCAAAAATAATTACAATGTGTTAACACGGTAATAGTTTCAGTAATTCAATCACTACAGGGTTGAATAAAATCATGTCTTGGAACAAAGCTTCGTCCTGCTAGTTATTGACTATCTAATTCAATATTTTTATCAAAATCAATGGTGATATACGAGGAATTATCACCATGTGGCAACTTGTTACATTAAAGCCTGCTGAGATTCTATTTTCAATTGCACGGTTGACTTTGAAATTTAGTGAACGTAAGCTCAGCAGCTTCAAACCTATCTACCTTGCCCTATTCACAGGCTTATTATAGATTTCTGCATTAATCAACGGTATGCTTCGACGAAAGCAGATATATGGGGCGAAGCCTAAAACCGCAGTTATAAATAAAACCCCAGTATTTTAAATGTTTGTAAGAAATTTTGTGGGGTAATCATATACATAACAGTCACTCACTTCACACTAAAATTTTGTTGACAGTCCATAAATATTTCACGAGGCTCTAGTGCTCCTCTGGGGGGCTGTTGTTTTGGCCCGGTATCCCCCACCGTAAAACCCAATATCTGCTGCTGGTGACCGTATTGAGGTAACGTTTCGTCATTACAATGACATTACACAAAATTCATCGATTAAACATTAGTCGATATCTCTGCACGACTAACGCTGCATTGCGATTATTTTCTGTGACTATATTGTAATAACGGTGACGCAGCTGCATGGCGCAACTTCCTAACACCATGCCCATACGACCCCGGCTATCGTAACCTCAAGGGCGGACCCTA
>JASANE010028612.1:0-40450 GCA_030248225.1 Trileptium ribeirensis | reverse complement strand
CAATCTTACCAGTAAATATGGTCGGAACGAGCACCAACATAAACCATTTATCGCTTAAATCAAATATAACTAATATACAATCACACCAGCAGTAACCTGAAATTGGTTCTTAATATTACCACATTTACTCATACTAATCGGATATAACTTGACTCATATAAATTTTGTAACAACTTGGCCCGTCAATCCAATCTTAACCCTGGCGGCCGCGATACTGATCGTATTTCACATTGTGCATTTCTAAAAAATGATTCGCAGTTATCTGTTGTCCTCATAATATACTTAAAAGTCTCACTTTAAGTAACCATATTTAAATAATTTAAATACGTAAATTAAGTAAATTAATAATTTATATCTTCAGACGGCGTTAATATATTTGCTTTACGATTAATTTCTAATAGTTATGAACTGAGACCTGCGGTCAGGCAACAAGAGCAATTCTATATATTGATTCCGTTCAGCAGCTATATTATTAATACTTGACGCTCAAGTCAAGTGTTTTCAACTTTTTGTTCCCAGCTTTTGTGGTTCAAAACCAAATGATACCCATTAAATAAGATTGATAATGAACAAACCAAAATGTATTTTAAACTCAACTTTTGAGACGTTTACTTTAAAATCTGTAATTTTTTCAATGCAAGTGATAGCTAGCAATATTGTGCTTCAACAATGCCGCGGCAAATAAGGCGTTAACACATGCATTTGAACTCTTCGCTGAGTTAAAGTCGTGTAATAGCATGGAATGCCGCATCCTGACAGCAGTAAGCCTCAACGTCAGAATTGGCAAAATCAACGGTCGCAGTGCGTCATTTAGCTTTCACTTCTTGGGTTTTCCCTGCGCGCTTTCAAAACCAATATCCACACTGCCACAATATCCACGATGCCCTAAGCTAAGTACAATGACAAACGACCGAAAATTCACTGTCCGGAAATGAACCATCTGTTATGAGCTCGTAATATTTCAAGAGGCCTAACAAAGGCGCTAAAACTCTGTGGCCCATCAAATTTTATTAATTTTCCGAATGTTTATAAGATTTTCCTGGTATTTTTGCTATGGCGGCGGTCGACGGCCCAAGAGCTATAGGGATTCATCCATGGTCCCACCGTTGCAAAACGTAAAGAAAGCTGACCTGTTGGGAAAAGCAACGTCAGCTTTGTCTATTCCAGTCTATCCTAGCCAATATGAATGTTTAACACTAAGGCGCTAAACTGTGGCCCATCAAATTTTATTAAATATCCGAATGTTTATAAGATTTTCCTGGTATTTTTGCTATGGCGGCGGTCGACGGCCCAAGACGATAGGGATTCATCCATGATCCCACCGTTGCAAACTTAAAGACAGATTATCTGTTGGGAAGAAACTACGTCAGCTTTGTCTATTCCAGTCTATCCTAGCCAATATGAATGTTTAACACTAAGGCGCTAAACTGTGGCCCATCAAATTTTATTAAATCTCCGAATGTTTATAAGATTTTCCTGGTATTTTTGCTATGGCGGCGGTCGACGGCCCAAGACGATAGGGATTCATCCATGGTCCCACCGTTGCAAACTAAAGACAGATGATCTGTTAGGAAAAGCAACGTCACCTTTGTCTATTCCAGTCTATCCTAGCCAATATGAATGTTTAACACTAAGGCGCTAAACTGTGGCCCATCAAATTTTATTAAATATCCGAATGTTTATAAGATTTTCCTGGTATTTTCGCTATGGCGGCGGTCGACGGCCCAAGACGATAGGGATTCATCCATGGTCCCACCGTTGCAAACTAAAGACAGATGATCTGTTGGGAAAAGCAACGTCAGCTTTGTCTATTCCAGTCTATCCTAGCCAATATGAATGTTTAACACTAAGGCGCTAAACTGTGGCCCATCAAATTTTATTAAACATCCGAATGTTTATAAGATTTTCCTGGTATTTTTGTTATGGCGGCGGTCGACGGCCCAAGACGATAGGGATTCATCAATGGTCCCACCGTTGCAAACTAGAAGACAGATGATCTGTTGGGAAAGCAACGTTAGTATTTGTCTATTCGAGTCTATCCTAGCCAATATGAATGTTTAACACTAAGGCGTTAAACTGTGGCCCATCAAATTTTATTAAATATCCGAATATTTATAAGATTTTCCTGGTATTTTTGCTATGGCGGCGGTCGACGGCCCAAGACGATAGGGATTCATCCATGGTCCCACCGTTGCAAACTAAAGACAGATGATTGTCGGGGTAAAAGCAACGTCAGCTTTGTCTATTCCAATCTACCCTAGCCAATATGAATGTTTAACACTAAGGCGCTAAACTGTGGCCCATCAAATTTTATTAAATATCCCCGAATGTTTATGCAAGATTTTCCTGGTATTTTTGCTATGGCGGCGGTCGACGGCCCAAGACGATAGGGATTCATCCATGGTCCCACCGTTGCAAACTAAAGACAGATGATCTGTTGGGAAAAGCAACGTCAGCTTTGTCTATTCCAGTCTATCCTAGCCAATATGCAATGTTTAACACTAAGGCGCTAAACTGTGGCCCATCAAATTTTATTAAATATCCGAAATGTTTATAAGATTTTCCTGGTACTTCTGCTATGGCGGCGTGCTCGACGGCCCAAGACGTATAGGGATTCATCCATGGTCCCACCGTTGCAAACTAAAGACAGATGATCTGTTGGGAAAAGCAACGTCAGCTTTGTCTATTCCAGTCTATACTAGCCAATATGAATGTTTAACACTAAGGCGCTAAACTTGTGGCCCATCAAATTTTATTAAATATCCGTATGTTTCCATAAGATTTTCCTGGTATTTGCTATGGCGGCGGTTGACGGCCGAATACGATAGGGATTCATCGATGGCTCCACCGTTGCAAACTAAAGACAGATGATCTGTTGGGAAAAGCAACGTCAGCTTTGTCTATTCCAGTCTATCCTAGCCAATATGAATGTTTAACACTAAGGCGCTAAATTGTGGCCCATCAAATTTTATTAAATATCCGAATGTTTATAAGATTTTCCTGGTATTTTTGCTATGGCGGCGGTCGACGGCCCAAGACGATAGGGATTCATCCATGGTCCCACCGTTGCAAACTAAAGACAGATGATCTGTTGGGAAAAGCAACGTCAGCTTTGTCTATTCCAGTCTATACTAGCCAATATGAATGTTTAACACTAAGGCGCTAAACTGTGGCCCATCAAATTTTATTAAATATCCGAATGTTTATAAGATTTTCCTGGTATTTTTGCTATGGCGGCGGTCGACGGCCCAAGACGATAGGGATTCATCCATGGTCCCACCGTTGCAAACTAAAGACAGATGATCTGTTGGAAAAAGCAACGTCAACTTTGTCTATTCCAGTCTATCCTAGCCAATATGAATGTTTAACACTTTCGTTTCGATAATGCGCATTCGCAGAAGGTCACAACGCGAAGCATAGTTGTGTTGACTACTACGTGTATGGTGTTTGTTTTCACGTGCGTTGTTATTCCAGAGGTTGTTTAGCCTTGTGAGTTGCTTACGGAACTAAGCACCAGCTCCTAGATGGCGCAGCGGTTTGAGGAGGTCGCTTTCGCTCATACAACTATTTTCCGGTTCCTTGGCTTCAGTTTGGCGAACGTCACACAATATCAATCCGGACAATATAGTAATTAAATTAATGACTTTGTATAACAACTACACTGCACTGGTCCAGGCAACGTCGTTAAGATGGCTGTAGCGTAGAATAAATCCCTGATGAATCCAAAATGACCTTTCCAACAACAACATGGTCAATGTAAGGCTTGGTCGACTAGAACTGAAACATTTTTCGGCATTGACGCGTTACTTATTTTTGTTTCCATATATTTTTGTAATGACACTTGTGGGTTTTCTACATTTCGTGTATCTTATTTAATATATTGTATATATATATTATATTTAATAGAGTATATACATCATAATTCCGTTAATAGACAACGGTGGTTCTCGCTCGGAGCAACCCGAAAACAGCACCGCGACTATTTTCATGTTTGAGAGATTACTGGCCATCGGAATTAAACAAATTAGTTCTGAATCAACATTCACACCTGGTAACCCAATGGCGATAGAAAATTATCAAAACAAGCTGAAAAACAAACTAAAACGTCTGCAAAGCCCTGCTACACGAATTTAGCTTCGGCTTTGTGCGTTGTGTTAACACTCTAAAGCCCATTGCCGACAAATGAGACAAGCCCATAGGTTCTCCCTCCCCCAGTTGCCTGTTTTCGAAGAAAAGTCTAATAGAAGCAAATGTTTCAAAACCCCAATTAGCTCATTGCGGTCCTTATACAAAGCATAACACCGTTTCCATTGCCTAACCTTGTTTATCCAACAGATTTAGAACAAAATGAAAATTTTTGATCGAAAAAATTGGCAGTAGCTTCAAAATGACATTTTTGACTATCGCTTTAAAGTGCAGGTGAACGCCAGTTTGCCCTCAGCCCAAATTCGTTTCCACGTACACGGCTTAGGGTTTACATAGGCTTGGTTGACATGAATGTAATAAGTCACAGCTATAACTTGTTGCATGTACGTCATATCTAGGACATACATACAAGTTTCTAAATAATGTCATACTGTAAGCATATACATGTCTCTAAATTTTCTGTTATATACTTTTTTATGTCGGAAAATTATAGTTTGCATTAATATTTTACTAACTCGAAGTTTTCATAGTTCAACTCCCACAAAATCACTTGGTGTCCTACAAAGAGAATATTAGGTTTCAAAGATTGATAATCATGCCGGCCTGAAAATTTAGAGAAACTTTGTGACCGTCAGTTATGTTTGTGGAAGATGTTTCCTCTTTCTAACGAGTTCCAAATTTGAATTCAGCTTAAAAAACTATATTGACGTTTTCCGTAAGAAATAGATATAGCAGAAGAAGATACATTGTCTAACCAGGTTCAGGATGTCCGTAGATTGTACACTATCTTCACAGTTTAATGGTTAAATTAATTTTTCGTATTAATATACATATGAATACAACATCTTAAAGAGACATGATAGTAACAATGATAAAATTTTATCCCGGTGGTATCTTACAAAAGAATAACACAACTGTATCAATGTTTCAGTACCGCCTGCCCGGTTTATGAATCATTTTGACATGTCATTAATCATTATTTCCTCTAAAACTTTGGCAAGTTATTAATCTAGTGGCACGTAATCCTCATTTTCCTACTACTTCTGTCCTAATCTCATTACAGTCCGACAGAAGTGTAGCTCAGCAATTTTGTACAATCCAAAAAGCGAAGACAAAAATACCCAACATTTTTATATCAGAGATATACTGCAAACTGCGTTCCCACTAGGTCGTAGAAATGAGGGGGTACCATTTAAGAAGAATCTCCCACTATACACCACAGGTGGGTGGCGTAAATGAAATCGTGGATGGGAACACATCAGGCTATCAATTGTCAAAGATCTTCTTTCATTCACGAGGTATTTAGAATAACTTCGTGCTGCTGGACAAATGAGCTGACTCGGCAAATTATATCATTACCCATGCACATTTTACTGCAGTAGTTTTTATGGTTATGATGCTCGGAAAAGGTTAAACTGAGATGCGATGTAGCATTAATATAATATGGCTATTTACTAGTTTCAACTTCACTTAATATTGCGAGTTAGCATCAGCGTCAAACAACAGAAATTACACTAACGGCTAAAGTTTTACCACATTTTTGATCAAACTTTCCGCAGCAATTATAAATTTTGGTTGTTTGGATTGAAAAAAGTTTAGTTTTATAAATTAATACTTAGTATTTTATAAACTTGCACTTACTGTATGCTGAAATCTAACTTTTCAAATTAATCGTTATTAATGCGGCGTTCACGTTATAATGTCCCCAACGTTTGGAACCTATGTACCCCACACAGTGTCAGACACACTGTTGACAACAGGGTGTCTTAGACACCTCCATGTTTTTAATATATTTTTTCAACGGTAGCTAGTTACGCGTATTACCACTTTCCGACAGTGTCAGACACACCGTGTCTTCTGGCAGTTTTATTGAAACTGTTCGGAATTATTTGAGCAATGTTCATATGGGCTAGATACAAATATCGAGAATTTAGGAAAAACTTCACGGGACAGTTGACTAATAAACCGCATTCGCTACAGACGGTGTCCGCTATAGTTAATTCGCGCCAAATTGGTAGCTAAGGGTGTGTACGACACTGTCTAATAAAAAATTTAGTAGCTAAGGGTGTGTCGTACACCCTCGGCATTTTATTTACAGTATGGGTGTCACCCTGACTGTCTATACGGTAGGGTCGCGACTACAGGGGGTCAAAAGTTCCAAACAGCGGGGACATTATAACGTGAACGCCGCATAACATGACATTTGTGTTGTAAAAATGAAACTTTGGATTGAGCTCATTATCGATATAATGATGTTTCTTCGTACGTACCTTATTTTACATCAATTCTCGCTATTTCTTTGATTATCACGGCAAGATAATTGGGTTCGTTCATTATTTTCAGCCTTATCGGTTACCATCGCAGCCAATATAAAGTGTTATTTTAAAGCACAACCCAGGTTATTTTATTTGTTACATATAAACCATGCATGTTGATATGGCGGAAAACGGGGATTATCTCCCTGAGGGATGCCACCCCCGTCTTCCTAATTCCCCTGACAGGTCTCCCGATCCTGCCATAGTCCGAAGGATGCTTCTACGTGGATTGTGCGCGGGTTAGGGGACAGGGGAAGATCTGAGTACATCGGGGTAGGAGAAATTTCGTAGACCCCGCATTGAAGCCGTTAATGTTGTTGTTGACGGAACTTGCCGCACAAACATTTATATCTGTACAGGCTGTCGCGTGCCACGTTTAGCTTTCTTATACAAAGCTTTTTTTACAACGGCTTTAAAAAGTAGTTGCCGTGTATATAAACTAAAGAACAATTTAACATAGTCGCCCTGACATCGCTGTATGAGATCCCCAATATTATACTCAATTTGGAACCGAATAAAAATCCAGTTGTGCTTAATTATTAAGTAGCCGAGTAATTCCTTTGATTTTTACCCTTTAACCCCGACAGAACCTTGTCGATGCTCAATAAATAATGACGATGATCAATCTCAAAAAGCGATCGTCCATTGATCAATCTCAAAATGCGATCGTTCCTTGATCAATATCAAAATGCGATGGGGTCCCCTGATCAAACTCAAAATCCAATGGTACCCAGATCAATCTCAAAATGCGATGGTCCCCTTAACAATCTCAAAATGTGATCATTCCCTGATCAGTTTGAAACCGTTCCCTGGTCAATATCAAAATGTCCGAAAGCATGACAAATAGACTGGAAAAGTGATTGGATTAATATGTTTTCGGAAATTTCGTGTTGCGTGCTTTACAAAGATTTAGTTGTAGTCATGATCACTTTAGTGTTGACATTTGCATTTACGCATTCTTTTGACGTTACACCGATATGTACAGATTTAGCTCAACACTAGTGTATTTCAGCTTTTTAAGGCGTTTGCCGGGTCATAGCACAGAGCAGAATTTTCAACTCTGGCACCTGTGCAGTAGGAGTTCTCATCAATTCGCCGTCACTTTTTGAACAAGAAAGGCCACGAGTAGTAGAGCAAAGTCTGACGAAACTTTGACGGCGCAAAGCAAACACAATCAGGAACATGCGATTAATCATGAATCGGATTTACGATCTGACCCAGACACAGTAACCCCAACTGCCCCAAGAATCATTTATGCAAAATGCTTGAGGTGTATTGTATTAAGAGCACCCAGCACCATGTGTCCATTTATTGAGCCCCTAACGCATGCTTTTGTACAAACGCAGTGGAAGTATTACGGATCATTCGCTATTCCGGAGTCCTTGAGAAATCATTCCTGAACTATGTGACAAATTCATGCTGAAAGAAACGCGGAAAGGAAAGTTAACAGAGAAATTTTCGGCAAAATATTTTAATGCATATTGTGGTATAAATGGTTTGAAGTACATCATAATGACTAAAATCTATGAAATAATACCAGATGTTTCATTCCAACATTTGAGTTTGGATTGCTTTAACCTGTTGATCAAGTATATTATTTATTGCAAAAGATTTATAGAAAACTTAACGCAAACTAAGACTAGCTTCCATCGTGAGAATCGACTTTAATCCGACATTTAGGTATAATAGGTATTTAGGTCGGTAACGTGAATTTAAGGTTACCGTCACAAATAATGGTGAACAGACGTTTAACTGTAATACTCACATATCAGATGCATTGATACATTAACAGTTGTAATTTACGTTGAGAAACGTTGCATTAACTAAATTCGTCTTGTGTTGTGCGCGTGTCACGGCCATAAAATTCCCTTCGAATAATCCGCTGTCTATCTAATCCTTGTAATTTTAATAAAACGCCTTTTAATCTTAACTGCATTCATTTATGGTATTTTATTGATAAAATCTTGACGAACGTGGATCAGCTTAAAAGTGAGACAGAGGTCATGTCCTTTGAGATCTTGGTTCCTGCCAAATGTCACTATAACTTTAATTGATTAAAATTATATTGATAATATTATATTATATTATAATTATATTGATATAATTGTCAACATTTGATTTTACTAAATAACTACATATTAATAATATTAAAGTTAGATTCCTCCGCGTATTTTCGAGATAGTTGCTAGGACATATAGAATTTTCCAATTTTTGAATGTCGCACTTTGTTCCATACCGCCATTACTTGTTGGTCATGGACATGTTTCAATCAGTCAATCAGATTGATCATACCCCTAAAAAGTTGGTCATTGTCAAACATGAGTTTAATTAAGTGTACCAAAGATAGACAGCCCAACGAAACGTTCACTTTCATGACAGATTTGTGATTTAATGTTGCTAAGTTATATACGTTCAAAATTCTAACAAACAAAATATTTATATTAAAATTTCATCAAACAGGTGCACAATCTCCGATGTTTTGTGTCTTTAAGATGATGCAGCGTTTACGTGATAAAAGAACCCCCATGTTAAAGTTTTGTCCACCCTGAGCGTCTGTTCCACCATCAATTATATGGTGTCTTGGGCACCATGGTGTTTCTGAAGGTATTTTCAGATAGTATACATAGGCACTGTACTGTCGGTAACAGTATGGTGTAGACTACACCATAAATTTTATATGATCTTAGCTACACCATGCTGTTATTTACACGCAATATACAATGGGTTTGTGTATGGTGTCCTTGACACCGTCAGTAAAAACAGTAGGTAGATTAAAACACTATAGCTACGTTAATGGTGTCTCATACATCATTTTTTGATTACATAGTGTAGGTATATACTGTATACCACTGGATGGTGCGGTATAGATCATTGGGGACAACACTTTCACATGGACGGTTCTTTATAAGGTAAACGCCGCATTATGTCAATATCTCTAGACTTCTGTCAGAGATGCGTTTGGACGTCATTTCAAATATGATAACATTTGATATTTCTCGTCCCATTATAATCGATAAATTCAAACACATGTTAACCAGTATCCCTCCGCTTGCGACTGGAATACATCTCTATAGGTTATGTATCATAGAGATTCACATGATCCGAACATATGTATATACGTATATGCATGTATATATTGCATATACGTACATATGCATATATTAAGAATGTCGATATTGCTTGTTTGTCTGAGATTAGATTGCCCGAGTCTAAAACTATCGTCATGAAGCCAGCTTCGACCCTATTGCCCTATTGCTTCGACCCTACATGCGTTATGTCTAGGCAAATCAACCAAATAAAAGAAGGGACAGACTGGGGTCGGTATTGCCATCCGCAGAAACAAACGCGACAGCGTCCTTGATTGAAAGCGTCTGAGTGACTGAGTTTGTATGATGCGACTCCGCTCTTCGTCGGTAAATCTGATTGTAATGAGTGTCTATGCCTCGGCGGATGACGCGGCTGTTAAGGACAAAGATCAATTCCATGAAAATGTTCCATACAGTTTATCTGAGCACTGTAAGTCGGACTTACTCATCTTTACTTCAACGCTCAACTCGGCTCCAGTCGAGATGGCGAAGAATATAGCTTAGGCCGGTTCACCACTTGTGGTCACAAAACCGATAATGGCTGTCGACTACTCTCAAATGCTGAGTATGCCTCCCTCTTCCTAGCAAGCTCCAATTTTAAACATCGTCGGCAGAGGCACCTTGCCACGTGGTGCAGCCCCACAGTGAAATGGCTGCAACTAGATTAAATGCTACTTGACAATAATTTGAAAGCTTCCTTGTAATGTGGAGCAGAATGCTGGACTACGAGCACGCACCATTACTATTGCATTTTCGTATCAAACTATCGACCCGTTTGATAGAAGAGCCCGCCTAGTGCAACTGTTGAGCCCCGACTATCATGCATTTCCAACGCGTCCCTAGCTACAACACGGAGCGCTTTAAAATGCTACTAAACCACTTCGATGCGTTCGATCTTGAAGAAATGCTTAGCACCTAACCACAGCACAGACTGCGTTGTGAGCTGTAGCGGAAGACAAGAATCGCGCCAACCGCGCATCTGATCAGAAGGCCCTGTTCAAAACACTGCGGAGGGTTGCAGAAGCTATTACCTCTAGAGACACGATTCGTAACATAAGCGGTAATATCATCAGCGCTGCGGGCAACGTACAGCATGCTGGTGTGAACATTTCGAGCAGCTACTAAACAGGCCGCCTCCAAGATCAAGGGATTTATTCGACCGTCTCAAATTCGCTGGTTTCTACGGCGAAAGCAAACTTGAACAGGCACCTACATACGAAAATGTTTCCCAAGCAATCGCAGGTCTTAAAGTAGCTGATTTGATTACGCCAGAAGTTTTTAATACCGGCGCTCTTGTTCTAGTCAATTGTTTGCTCAAACTTTTCGATGAGATCTGGCAGCAGGAAAGAATTCCCGTCATATGATAGACATCTGTGCTCCGCAAATGGCAACCGCTTAGTTTGCAGTAATTATAGAGGCATCTCGTTGCTGCCAATGTGTTTAAGGGGGCTGCAGGCGACTATTCTTTACATTATCCAGATTACCAGTCTGAAAATGAAGTTAAAACTCGCCATGAATATCGGAGACTAACGTTTGTCGCTTGTGTGGACTTCAACATACGACTCCGTGGATGGAACATCATTGCTCAACACCACGGACACAGAAGGCATACCCGCAAAGGGGCTTAATGTTGTCCAATCGATATACGCTACGACATTTTCCAAAGTCGGTGTCTATAATGAGGATAGCGACACCTTCCTGGTAAAAACCGGAGTTTTGGAAGTATCCATCGTGTTACCCGTCTTGTTCAACTACGCCCTCGACTGGGTGATCTTCCACAAACTCTCCGACCAGACAGATGGTGTCGCGTTCTCGTCCACTGAAAGGGACATTACTGACTTGGATTACGCAAACGACGTAGCACATTTGTCTGATACCATGAAGAACCTTCAGTTTATGTTAGACCAGCTTAACACATTAGTAGCAAACGTCGCCCTGTTTGTCAACTCAAGCAAACCGAAATTTATGGCTTGCTGCAGCAACACCGTGCAGTTCATTAGCTGTAATGGCGAACGCTCGAAGGTGGTCAGCAGTTTCTGCCACCTAGGCAGTCATATTGCCGCTAGCGGCCAAACCTGTATTGAAGTACAAAGGCGTAGCGCCAAAGCACGGGATGCTGTTCTGCAGCCTGCGAAAACAACTATGGTTGTAAAGATACGTCAGCAGTGTGATAAAGATGCAAATGCACGACAGCGCGATCATACCAGGTCTTTCTGCCCACGTGCGAGACCTGGTCAGTCATATCGACGGACATACAAACGAAAACTTTTGTTTTCCCGCATTTGAAACGCTGATTTTAGAACGCACACAGGTCACATGGATCCTTTGGTGTTTGTTTTACGAAAGTTTCGGCCGCTGCGGCTAACTCACACATTACGCAAGACTAGTGAACGCCTGCCTAGGCAAATCGTTTTGGCTCATTCACCTGACGAGTGGCGCGAGGAAGGTCTCTCGAGCGGACAGTGCTGCGAGATCTATATCTGGTTTGTGTCGACATACCACTGAAACGATGGCGGTCGAATAGCTTGAATAAAATTATAAGAAAGGCTCAACAGCGGAAATTGTGGCAGAGTTTGACCTCGAGCGACAGGCTGACCGCTGGATCTCGGGAGTTAGGTAGATTCAGGTCAGGTTGATTCAGGTCATACATATATGTGTATATGACGCTTTAATTAACACTTATAGAGCTTAATTCAGATTATATAAACAACCAATTTTATTATACTACCATTAATCCGCAATTATATACCTATAATTCGCAATTCTACTATACTACCATCATACACCTTCCGTGCTTCTACTTTCAACCAACAAATCGGAAGATACACTTGACCATTCCTGAAACAAAGAAATTATTAAGACATCTTCCGACAGAAATCCAATCGACTTTGCAGGCTTTCCTCTCCATACATATCCTTGCTAGTGGATGACGCCTAACCCTGTAAATTGTAATAAACGTTCAGATAGACCTTTACGCAGGGCACACGTTGCCGCACCAGCTCGAAGGTTGTGCGCGGCAACGGCAGACGGATCAATGCCCACAGAAGCGGGCGTAGATTTTAACAATGTTCCTTGCAGCGTCATAGGAAATCGCCCTGCCCGTGGGAATGAAACATTCAGAATTCTTGTCGTATTTAAATGCCTTGAGGAAGGGTTTAGTGTCGAAAACTGACAAAAATTGCAGTATCCATAATTATTAGGGACAATTAATATTCTACAGAGGAAGCCAACACAGTAAAATGTCCTTGACAAAATTTATCTGTTTTACTGCAAGAAATAAACATTTTTAGATGATTATCAGCTACCATAATATCTGAAAATTTAAACTGCCTAATTCGAACGAAGCAAAAATATTGCAGTATAAAAGGTGGAGTTGACCATAAACTCTGTGAACAGAAGGCTTGAAATTAGATAGACACTACTTGATTAATAGATTGGCGATCAAATCAAATTTCGCAGGAATTGTCGGTAATATTATTTTTGGCCGTTTCAATTTTACCACAAGTGTGGTACGAATTGACAGTATGACTGGATCCCTCAAATCGTAGTGCCATAGTTTCGGTTCTAAATAGAGAACACAGCTTATAGGGTTAAAATCGTGCATCGAAATACGTTAACGCAGTGTGAGCTAAATTAGTTGTATTACAAGTCACTTGTAGAACAGCTAGACTTGTAGCATTAAGAGATTTGTACGGGCGATTGTGTTATTTAACTCGTTCAAACTCGTGCTGAAGCACTCATCCGAATTCGTCACAACCGTACGTAGAAATCACTTATAACGTACGATGGCTGTGCTACAACTATTACTTGTTCTACATTACACCGCGTATTGTTTAGATGGTGATAGCGTGTTCATTTGTCGTGCCGTCAGAGATTTGTATTGTAACGTCCGGACGTTACCCTATCTACAAGAGTCAGGAGTAGTTAGGATTATTACATAATATAGCTAGTATCATTACTCTTACCAAGCCTTACCTTTTGATAAGGCGCTGATGCACATTTTTGGCGTGGTTCTTTAGGTATTAGTGATCATACAAAATATGGATATTTTATATATTCAAGTCTTCAGTTGATCTTTAAATGCATCTTTTTCAGTTTTTAACATTTCATAAGTTTGGATTTACTATAACACATTTTGTCTGAGCCAACGATGAGAATTCTGTCTTTCTCGAAAGCATTCTTGACGATGTAACTGACCGTTGTGAATAATTATCACCAGTTCGGTCGAGAATTTTGTAGCTATCGAGTTATCTGTAAAGTTTCTGTACTTGTGTGGTCTATAATTAGACTCAAGTTTGTTAGGATAGGAGTGACGGTAATAATTTCTGCAACAAAGTTACATCTTATATTTAATGTAGCTGCGGACCTATTCGCAACGTTCATACGATTGTAGGATGAGTATCGAGATCACCGTTTCTTATATTGATTTCCACGATTTTGAGATGTCAAAAAACCGTATAGCCTTTCTGCGAAGTCGCTATATTTCCAATTCATAATTGATTGTTTGAGTCTTTTGATTTTGTCAAGTTTTAATTGCTTCTATGACATCTATCTGTGAGACTAATTTTACTTGTTTGGTTTTATTTTCACTAAGGTGCTATTATAAAGTCGCCTGAATGTCGCATAGTTTAAATAGTGCGTTTTATTTCATCTAGCTCATGCGAGGGGTCACGAAAATTAATACATTCGCACGTTTCAGTCAAATATCATGTTTGCGCTTCGTTTTTGAGCCAATTTTAGAGTCTCTTTAAGCGAGCTAAGTTCTTTAGAGACAAAAATATTGTTTATGCTTTGGTTATTTTAGACCTTCTGTGAGAAGAAGTCACACGCCAAAGAATCTCTAAATTTATATCTATATCAGGCCACTCTCCATGTGCAAAGACCTTTATAGCTTGGCAAGAAACTGTAACAGTCTCTGAAGGATTTTTTTCAGTGCATTAGCCCATCATGTTTAAAATATTTTCACCGGCTGGTGCCTGAAGTACTGTATAACGTTCCGTAGCTAGTGAATGGTATTTGCGTTTTGGATCAAGTGTCGGGACGGTGATAAGTGAAATAGAATGAACGAGTAGGAAGAAAGAAAATATAGATCAATTGTTTGTGTAATGATTGAGTTACGTTCTAAAGGCAAAAATACGTGAGTGAGTTTCGTTCGAAGGCAATTATGTATGAACTAGTTCCGTTCGATGGCTCTTGTGAGCGTCGGCTTAGCTTCCAACACAAGCTAATGTAATCACGTAGAGTTAGGTGTGTTAATTCAAGTAGTAGCTGTAGTCTGCTCAGAACTTAAGTCTGTAATCCTCACAAAGTTTTTAATGTTAGTATTTTAATGCTATAAGTGTGTAGTTATAGTTTAAATAAGTCTGAGCATGCGGTTATTTTGTAGAAGTGGACGGTGTAGCTGGATTATAGTTTAGGGTTTATGTTTTTTTAAGTGTGTACTGCGTCTACAGTACTTTTTGTTGCGCCAGTACGGCCTACAAAATGTAACAACTAAAACGCTGAGTTTAGCTGTTAGAGACAAATGATGAAAGCCCAAAACAGTATTAGCACACAAATGTGGTCGAACGAAATATAACAATTAAATTAAACATTAATATGTACTAAATGAAATTAAACATTGGTACCTAAGAATGCTCACCAGTCAAAAACGAATCAGGATGTAAAACCACGCAAGATATAACAATAAACGTGCCAAGATTAGTACATTTAGTATCGATGGTTAAAACCAGTTTTGTAAAACCACCGCTCCTATTGAAAAACCAATTGATGAAAACAATCCCAATTTTATTCATAAACATGTTCAGATTTAATAAGGAAAACTTTTAATGATGATGTGAAAAATATGCCTTGAGGTCATATTAAAAATGCTGTCCTAAGGTCATATTTCGAGTGTTTTAAAAGATATATGGTGTATTGACACAGATACTTTAAATCACTTTTTTCTAGGAATGTATATATAATGAGGAAACATATTCAACTGCGGGTATAGGCAAAATTGTAACTTGCATTTTGACATGTGCAGCATATTTGGATCTGTAGATGTTGCATGTATTCATTAGTTGCCAATCGTCTTATTAATTAAATGCAATTAATTAATTAATTAATAATTAAATGTAATTTCGTCTATAGTTTATTTTTCTGTCCCCGAATACAACTTTTACGGATGTTTTCCGTCAGTAGCTATATGTGACAACATTCACGTACTCAGTAGATACACACGAACAACAGAAGATTCATATTAAATATTTGAGTGCCTAAGTATGGAGTAATTATATATAGTACACATTGGTATTAAGGGACATATGGTATTAAGGGACATATGGTAGTAAGGGACACTAGTAACTTTTAGTAGTTTTAACCCTATTTTGGGGAAATAAGGGACAAACTATTAATGCAACTATATTTCACTATAGAAAAAATATAAACATCTGAGAGTTGGTACAAACAGAGCCTAGTATATATACGCTATCCAATAGTGCAAACTTTAGCGTTGTAGGTTTGATATTTATTTAGCTAGAGAGGTTTTAAATTGTATGTCCCTTAAATACATACGGTGTCACTGAAGGTGTCCCTTAATTGCAATGTGTACTTGTATGTCCCTTAAATACATACGGTGTCACTGAAGGTGTCCCTTAATTGCAATGTGTACTATATTAGGTAACTGGGTTTTCGAAGCATGTTTATTTTCCCGGTTTTCCTCTACACAAAGTCTATATTAAATATCACTGACCAGAAAACATTTAGTATACAGAGAAATGTCCAAATCTTGATACAACATCCCCAAGAGAATGTTGCAACGTAACATCATAATGTAAGAACGCAATACTGAATCGTTTTTACAGCTGTTATATGCTCAAGCTCCGACGTCCCGGGGGCAACCGGATGCTGCGGCGTGTTCGACCTTCACCCTCCCGCCAGCCGACGGGATTACGCGGCAGAAGGAAGAGGGAAAATTTTTTAAAAATTTATAATTTTCACAATTTTCCCTCAATTTTATCCGTTTTCACTATTTTCTTTCCGAATTTGTAGTTCTTTTCGTATTTTTTCTATTTTTTTGCCAAATTTCGCCAAATTTCAACGCTTGGGAAGGGCAGTGTCGGAAAACTGTCTGTCTCGTTCGAAGCCACGAGGGGAGAGCTTGAAGCACCTGTCAGCGAGCGTAAAACCTCAGGGGAGTAACCCTCCAACTTCCCTGTAAGCATGTATAGCTATCGAGTACTCATGAATTTTGGGCGATTGCGTAGTATGTTTTGCCTCTTAAAATGCTCACGATACCAAAACCCCTCCATTTTACATAGCTTCCTTGCATCGTTCTGCAACAATCATGCGGTACAGCAAGAACATATAGTATATATATTCTTTTTAACTTTGGTTTTGTAGCATAGACAGGCGTTTGTAACATCTCAGAATTCAGATTTAAGAACTGACGAGAATCACCGTCCACCATCTGTTTTATTGTACAGCGTAGGCATGCACTGTATACTACCGGAGGCTTGGAGGACAAAATTTCCACATGGGTGTCCTTTATAACTTTAACGCCGCATTTAGAGCTCGCGGGAATCACTAGCTGTATAATAAGTTTGCAAAACACTCAGATGCAAATTCCAGCTGATATTTTTGTAAGCCAAATATCGTTCGATGCAAATTGCAGTCCATAGTTTGTGACTCGTTTCAGTGCGAATAACATGAAAACTACGCAAAAACGAGACACATATGAGCTTAAGTTCGTACGTGAGAAAACTAGCACGACTTATCCCTTTCCCGCATGGAGTCTCACGTTTGTAACATCGTACGTTGTGACGTTGTCGTGTGGCACGCGTTTGCCCCGCATGGAGTCTCACGTTTGTAACATCGTACGTTGTGACGTTGTCGTGTGGCACGCGTTTGCCCCGCATGGAGTCTCACGTTTGTAACATCGTACGTTGTGACGTTGTCGTGTGGCACGCGTTTGCCCCGCATGGAGTCTCACGTTTGTAACATCGTACGTTGTGACGTTGTCGTGTGGCACGCGTTTGCCCCGCATGGAGTCTCACGTTTGTAACATCGTACGTTGTGACGTTGTCGTGTGGCACGCGTTTGCCCCGCATGGAGTCTCACGTTTGTAACATCGTACGTTGTGACGTTGTCGTGTGGCACGCGTTTGCCCCGCATGGAGTCTCACGTTTGTAACATCGTACGTTGTGACGTTGTCGTGCGGCACGCGTTTGCACGTGCGTTGTTGTTTGCTCGCGTTGTGAGGTTTTTTGAGGAACCGAGTAACAGCTCTTAAATAAAATACGAGGCTCTCGCCAAAACGATCCAGTTCCTATCCGGCATCGAACATTGTTCAGCATTATACGATATATACATTAATTCATGCGGGAACCTATTAATTTGATAACTCAGAATGCTGGCATAAAACATGGTGTCAGTCTCGAATTGACTACGACATTTTTGTATTCAAGAAATTGTTTAGTGCTAAAGTCAAAGACATCATGTCACGGCTCCTGCATCTCACAGCCATGTTTAGACTCCAAATTCTTGTTATGTCCCTGAGAAAACGCAATGTTTAGTCTAGGTCTAGTGCAAAAGCAGTGCAATATCTACATTATAACAGACATCACTGCAAGGCCGCGGCGATATAACAGAGGTTAATAGATCGAAAACCTCGCAAAATTTTCTGGGTTTAGCAATCCAGTGCTCGAAAATGTTAACTTTAGACAAGATTGACATTCCTAGTTGCTCAGCATTTGTTTTTACGATCTGTGTATGACACGTATATATTGGGCGTCGAAGATGTATATAATAGTAGCTGTCAACTTTAAGAGAAGTCACCAGAATTAAATGCGGCAGAGGACATTCTAAAACGATATGGTGTTTCTCTGAAGTTTCTTACAATTATTTAAACATTATTTCATATCGAATAGCTCAAATTGTTCGTATTCTCACTATCTAATTTTATATTTCATTCCAGATTGTCTCCGTCGCTAAATGTCGGAGCATAACTAAACATTGCAGACTTTTCTACTAATAAACAGAACAATCGATCGGCGCAAGTTTGAAATCCTTTTTAAATTGGTTGATCTGTTTTAGATGTTATTTAGATATTATTTACATCAAATGGATTGTGAACATACAGCCTAGACATGGGCTGCGCTACAAGCAGTGTAATCGGAAATGGCGGACAATTCCCGAACGACAATCATCCCAATATATTTTCGGTACGTTTATTGCCATCGGGTGATCCATGTCAACTAGAAGTGTCCGCTTCGTCGCTAACACTTCACGCAAAAGGCCACGAACCAATACAATGGCCTCTTCACTATTTGCGTCGCTACGGATACGAGGATTCGTCGTTGTTTAGTTTTGAGTGTGGTCGTCGTTGCGTTTCTGGTCCTGGCATTTTCAGCTTCGAATGTCCAAAAGCTGAACAACTATTTCATCTTGTTCAGGCAAGCATCCAAGAAACCAGTGAAGAAGAACGGTTGCGAATGTCAGAATTAATGGCACTTCGCCGCCAACAACAGCGTCATCAACAGAGCGAACTAGCACCACTCGAAAGCCATACCATTCCAGTGTCTACCGGGTATCTTAGCACAGCACAAAATGGAACCGCGTTGCAAGGTGTTACGGAAGCAATTGTATCTCACGAAAATACAAAATACTTGTTCGAATATCCAACAACTGAAGCTGTCGACGACACAAAACTATCGACACCTTCCCCGGCAGTGTCCGTTGCTGACTCTGTGGAACTTCCTGTCAACTGTTTGACTGTAGAATTAACAACGGCAACAACGTTATCTGATTCGTTAAAAATTGGTCGTTATACATCGACAGAGAATAATATCGATACAACATCAACTTCAACTGCGAATGTCGCTACCAATTCCAACTGCGGATCTTCAGTCGATATCGAAGTGCAGTTTGATAAAGCCTTACCAAATCATCTTACAAACATTTTGAAACCGCGACAGCCAACGCAATTTTGGACCAGCACAGCAAGCAAAGGCATGACTACTGTGCATTACACAGCTGCAAATAGTCCACAGCATGCTGACAACAAGACAGAAAAGCGGTTATCTGAAGGACACAATGTATTATACATAGCGGATGAATTGCATGCCGACTCAAAATCAAATCAGCCGAACAGCTCTGTGTCTCAGATGGCTTACAGAAAACAGTTTTACAATGTCGCAGGCAATAGTTTATCAGATACAATTGGCAACCATAAGGTACTGAGTTCTAGTAACCACCTAGCTCCTAATCCGGACCCTTTCAGGCATCATCGGATTTTATTACCACCATCGACTCAATCCAGCATATCGTCAATAACAGCAAATACCAGTCATACACTGAATCATGATAATCGAACCGCATCTGACACATCGACAGTGCAAGCAACCACAAATCCCAAAGGCTCCCCGCAGCGGCTACCCCTAGGGTCTTCCTTATATCACACAGATTCTAGAATGACAATAAGCCTGCCACCACTGATTCCAGAGATTGGCGGCAGTGTTTCCCATCAAAGTCCAGGCGTCCAAAACACTTCTTCGCGGCTTCCGCTTGACACCCTGGATTTTGCCTACGAAGCCGCGTGTAGTAGCCGTGATGCCGTGTTTGCGGAGCTACCGCTGCCTATTCCATCTATTTCGCTTGCACGTTCCCGGAACAACAGTGCCAGTGTGGATTGCTCACAGTCAACAATACGGGGTTTTAAGTCACGCAACAGCAGTTCGAACAGTTTATTTCCGAATCAGTACGGCGTGCACTCGTCACCGCCATCAACAGTCCCTGTAACTCAATCAGGGTCAGCTTACTATATCAATGTCGACGTTGTAACCAGCAATAATTCGACAAAAAAGCTAGCGGGATTCAATCAACAACATCGAGGTTTTCGTGGCAACAATAATGACTGTCTAAGCAATGGAAAATTGGTGTCCCAAAGATTTCTATCGGAGCCGG
Source organism: Trileptium ribeirensis (assembly GCA_030248225.1). Classification (NCBI taxonomy): domain Eukaryota; kingdom Metazoa; phylum Nematoda; class Enoplea; order Enoplida; family Thoracostomopsidae; genus Trileptium; species Trileptium ribeirensis. Next base: position 19,959 of record JASANE010028612.1, on the reverse strand, counting down.
ATGGTAGAATCAGCCCAATGTCTAAAGAGAAAGATCATCAATCGTCGTTGGAGCTTAGCACTTTGGCACCACAAGAATCGAATATCTGTCGACCACGCGTCGAGAATGGAGCACGAACTAAAGCCCTGACAACTGGGAAAGATAGTGCCGCCCTCAAACCACGAGTATCGGATCTAGAAATGTTGTTTAGGACAGTAGATGCTAATTGTATCAGCAATAAGCTGCAACATACCGCAATCAATAAACAATCAAATCCAAATTCTTTTAGCAATCGACAAACGTCGACAGCAGTCAGCAGCAATATCGACTGGCGTTCACGGTCTGCTCCACCGAAGAGAACTCATTCTCAGCCCACAAATGTTATTTGCGTTCCTGGTTCAATCAGTCCACTAAGCGCAACTAGCAGTTACTTGGCTGAAAATGGGATATCCAATCGCTTATATGGCTCGACTACAATAAATAACGCAAAAATAATCTGCGGCTCAAAATTCAACAAAGGAGTGTTGAGTTTAGCAACACAACGACATGGTCTTCATGGTTTTAATTTCCTAACCTCTTCATCCTCCTCGCAGGCAGAAAAATTTTCACAGCCCTTACTTGAATACGCAATTATCAGCTCTCCAAGCGTTCATTCTAGAACTCGTGCTTCCAATGGACAAAATCAGAATCAGAATAGTAGTGATGCAGTGGCTGCAAACGGTAGTTGTAAACAGCGGGACAATGCTAAATTGACAACGTCGGATCCGTCAGAACGAAAAGCCCCGGCAAACTCAAACAATCTGTCGAACGCTGTTGCTTACTCGCTAATTGATTATCAACGCACAAAAGCATTGCGAGACAGCGCGCAGAACCTGCGACAACCTGAACAGCGGAAGCGGCATGGAAGTACAATCTCAGAGCAGTGAACTCGGTTGATTTTGATATTCACCGTTTCGACAGAAATTTGAACTGCGCTATACGAAAATCACATAAATTCATGGACGAGAGGGATAACTATAATTCAGCGTTTCATTCGAAAAATGATTTACCCTCCAACTTCAACGAAGCATTAGGTTAAACCAGTTTGTTCGGATTTTTGGTTTATACGAGTGGTGTTGTTCGCGTATTTTATGAGCATCTTTAAGGATTAGATTACCAATGCACGGGGTCGCAGCCAGATTCGACCAAATTCGATTTAGCGGTGTGATACAAAGCCCATATAAAGTCATGCACGAGAGGAGTAAATAAAATTCAGCATTTCACTAGAAAAATAATTTATCCATCCAAAGGTGGCGAAAATTTTAGGTTAAACCAGTTTGTTTGGATTATACGTGTGATCTTGTTCATTCAACAAATTCATTTCATGAAACGGTTAAATTATTCTTATATTTTTTTTTCAAATTAATGATTTACATGAATATTGCTGCAAATCTGTGAATATATTCCCAAGAATGCCAAAACAATTAATTTAAAAATATGTCGTTAAAAATGAGTCGAAATTGCGTCCAGTCTTTTATTGTGAGTAAATCACACAATTTGCTCTCCTGATGATTCACGTTTCAGGAATATCAGTGATCACTGACAAGGTCATCGCAAAAAAGTGGACCTTCCCGGATTTCTATAACTAAATATGGTGAGACGGAGAATGGGACCTACAGCTTTTCAAATCTAAAAATCACACCCACCTGTCATACTCAATGATACATGATCAAGGAGGGAATGATTGAAGAACGGTTGAGCAGAAACCAATATGAGCCCATGAAGTGTTGTTAACTTATGCTGCGTTTATGTTTAAGTTGTCCGCCATGTGGAAGTTTTGTCCACGTACCGCCTGGCGTGCGTAACACCGTTAACGATATAGTGTACAGAACACTTACACTGTATTCTAAACAGTTTTATATGGTGTTTCGGACACCGTCAGCATTTATCTATGGTGTCATAGACACCATAAACTTCTGCTTAACAGTGATTAAAGTCCTTTGGCAAGATGCCTTGTTGTTTTTTCTGTTGTAGAGAGTTTATACAATGCAAGCTTTGCCCTACGCAAAACTTTAAACGGCATGGTTTATGAGATGCTATGAATTAGCGTAAATATTTTCAAATTTGACTTAGTTAATATTCCGGCCTTTTCAAACCACTGTTCACTAAGCTGTCGAGGACACTATAGTGTAATGTATACGGTGTCCGCGACACCGTTACTTGTACTAAATAGTATAGCCTTCCGACTACCATGCACTATGGTATGATCGTGATCACACAGTGACAAATCTTCCACAAGGCGGGCGTTTTATAACGTAAACGCCGCATTATTGAATCTGGAGTATATTGCGTCTTTAACAGCGTTTTTTTACTGTCAAAATGACCTAAAATGTAGCAACTATAAGTTAGATAAATCTCGATGATATGCTATCATTTTTCGGCTGCAATCACACCACTTTATAAAGTATAAACAGCATTGCTTGGCATACGTTCAGAGATTTATAACGAATTCAAGAGTTGGATAGAACGAGAAAATAACACAAATTTCTGAATGCACTTAAACCCATGACATGACTGACTTGTATCATAATTATACCACTGATTTATATAATTTATAATAAATTATATTCAAACAAAATGGTATAATTTAGTTATATTGCTACGTTCTTGATCCATCGTAAAAAATAAATCCCAAACATATTTCAAATGGTTGAACAACTCACCAGTCAAATATTTGTGCTCCTAGAAAAATTTTGACCGTTTTATTCAACATTTTTGCTAACATCAAGTGGAAGAGAATCTTGCTGCTCATGGCATTTAACGAACCAAAATAATACCAATATTGGCCAACGTATCCTGTTAAATCTCGCAAAACTGATGTATTGGATGCAACTTGAGCAGGTGATGCCCTAAATTTGTGTTTGATATCATTCGAACCCACTCCGTCCTGGACCAAATTTAACCATCGAAATTCCACCAGAAATCCCTTGTCCCATACCATTCCCATCCTCCGTTCTTTTCTCTCTATTCGATCTTCTGGTAGCTGTTTTTTGTCTGCGCATATTCTCTTGCCTCTTTTGTTCGCTGCTCCAAGACCAGTAATTTCAGTTTTAAATTTTCCGTAAAAAGTATCAAGTCTAAGCACGTCTACCCTATACATGAAGTTTTACTACTCATTCTGGGTCAAGATTTCATGTTTGTCGCTTGGCGTCTCCAATCCGAAAAACGTCGACCTGGCATCAAGACTGTACAATGCGGCCAAGCTTATCGAAACCAGCATCTTTATAATAAACTTCTAATGTTAGCGATGCCACGAAAAATTCAGTTTCAATGTTCGTGAGCTGAAACAACAGTGCAAATATTTGTCTTCCAAGTTACTACTTTTGTGTTTGGAAGCGCCTAGCGCTTAAAATTGCTCCAAAGGTTTCGTTAATACATAATTTAAAGAAACTATCGCTCTGAAATTAATCGCATGTGAAAGCTTTATTTGATAGACACCGGTAATTGGCGCAGCACAGCCCTACGAATAATTTCAAACCATCTATTATAGGACTAAATACCCACTAAGTAAGCGAACTCACGAGAGTAACAACATATATATAAACTCACGAGAGTAACAATATATATATATATATATATAATCGTATTCTGACAGTATTTTTGCTTGATACTACGCACTTATGTAGCAAAATACTACAGCAAAACAGCTTGACTTGAACCAAAAGCTAATAAAACGACATATGACAATATATATAATTATATCTTAAACATGCATAATATTATGTTTACCAGAGAGTAACCAATTCCAGTTCCGGCAAAAAGCAAACCGGAATTCCGGTTTAAAAATTTTCCATATGTTTCTTTCATCTGAGGTCCAAACATGTATTAGATATACAATGATCAAATTCCATGACAACCAAACAAAAGAAAAGATTAACTCTGCAAGTTGCCCTGTAAAACATAAGTAGGAATCATAATTCCAGTAGGACCTAAACAAATGAAAGCCAAGTCGATGCGTGCAGCAGCTTTTTTGCCCATTCAGAAGTCTCCGGTGTATGCTAGAATTAACCGGTCCAACACGGTAACAGAGTATGGATTATTTAGAAGTAATTAACTGAAAGCTTGGCTATCATAAATTGAGTCAAACACCAGCCATAGCGCTTGTAAACTTTGTAAATCCGTTTACCTTGGAGTAAAGTAACATATGTGAAACGCAGCGAGAAACTGCATTCATGGTAATGAACTATGTTTATTGAAACTGTGCAATCTGTATATATCACAGTTTATTTATTTATTTGTTTGTTTATTTTTGTCTCATTTATAGCAATTTGATCAGAAAGTCATCATCATCTAGCTGAGGGGCACTAGTTAACCAACGCTGGCTTAAACATTGTCTCTGAGATTTTTGTATACCTTCTTTTATTGATGGGATATCACTGACCAGCAAATTATTGTATAACATTCTTTTATTTTATTTTAGAACCACATAAACCAATAATTTTAAGGTTCCTACGGAACAACATGTAACAAACGTATGTCCCGTGTAGGGGACAGTTTTAGACAGATCAAAAGTGTTTAGCTTGCGCTCCATGCGTTAGAAGCGCATTCAGTTTGACGCAATTTATGTAAGGTCGTACATTGGAAGGCATTTAATTGCTCTGGGTGCAAAGGTCATAACGCCATCGCAATAAATTAAGTTTAATGTAAAAGTTATTTTCAACATTTTTAATCTAATGTATTTCTTCTTTCATCTGTTTCACTATATATAAATTTCGAAGACCTGGTTCCGGATCCGGTTTACAAAACGGTTCCGGTTGTTCCCTGATATTTACATAGCAACTGCTTAAGTTACACTAAGCTTATGCATAATATATATATATATCTACAATAGCTCTAAAGCTTAATAAAAATCTAGTAATTGTATCAATTTTAAGCATCATTACTTCTTGCAAACTTTTAGTAAAATTTGATGCTTAAATATTAAACTTATTAAATGCTTACTAAGATTTAAGCACAATATGCTAAATAAATACATCTGCAAAACAGCTAAAGATCGGTTCTTTTCCATTATACCCCCCAGCACACGTTTGCCCAAAAATGGTCAGATTCTGGAAATTTCGGTATTTTTGTGATCCTCGAGACCTCCCCTGATCATTTCAGCCAAAAAATTGAATTGTTAAAATTTTAGATTTTTTCGGGTCCCAAGGGTTCCCGCTTAGGACCCCAAAAATTTTACTTAAAAATTAGGTTTTTACCCACCATTCGACGAGGCTTGACGAGCTGAATCGAATGGTGATATTTTTGACGGGATCCGGTAACCGGATCCTAAGTAATGGCCATAAGGTTTAGGCTGAAAGGCTCTGCAATTGAACAGTTTTTGCCATAACTCAGGATGCTTTTATCACATCCCGTTAAAAATAACACCATTACACTCAGGTCGTCAACCCGGCTCGAATGGTGGGTAAAAATGTAATTTTTAAGAAAATTTTTTTGGGTTCCTAATGGGGGACCCTTGGGACTCAAAAAAATATAAAATTTTAAGTTTTTATATTCAGATTTAAACAGCATTCATTGCTTTACAAAACAAACCAAATCGCCGGTTATTAAAATACAGCTAAAATATTCTTAAAGAACGCTTGTATGATGGCATCCACCTTCCACGCCTTTTACGACAAGACGAAGTTGAAATCCGTTTTGCTTCTAAATAAACGTGCCAATTCGAATGAGATATCTCGCGAGTCAATCGACCCAATCAAAGGAAGCCCAAAGGACATACTCGAAATTTACCACCATGGCGAGTCAGAATTTAATCGCTGCGATGTCTTGACTCACTACGCTGAGAATTATATTATGATCCCATCCGTCCATTCCTTGTCATCGCTCTTCAAGCAAACCTGTTCACGTCAGTAATGTATGGAATCACGAAGAATATGGAAAATCTACCACAGGGAACTACTGTGATTTGCCATAACGGTGCGATGAGATGCCAGTAAATATTCAGTTTTCATAAAATCCAGAGACCCGAAGTTCAGGATTTAATTTTTATATGCACCCCGTATTACTGTCGAAGCAATCCAAAAGATCGATAGAATTCCTAAAGTATGTATGCACAGAGTTACAATGTACTCTGTTAACACGCCCAAATAAGCAACCTTCAGTATAGAAACCGTGATTTCAAAATAGGCTGCCCAAAATACTTCATACTACATGACAAACGCAGATCACTAGGCCACACTGCACCAATAGAATATTTTTACCATAACCATAAATAAGCAGTATATTTATAAAGTGGAAACAACGCACGTTCCAGCATCCAAAAGCTAAAATCCACAATTGGACAAGGGTGTGTAGAACCGTAGGGATACTTTCTTGATAAAGACTGAACCATAAACTTTAGCTATATCGCTAAGAGAAAATTTAGTTCATAGAAACTTCACTCACAAAATGTGCAACCGTCAATTAGAAATTAGATTCAAAAGTTTTGCAACGATTCCAGTTCTGAAAATTGATCAAATATACACGTTGCTAAGAACAACAATATAAAACAGTACTGTAGAGATGAAGTTCATAAGAAAGGTTGAGTGTAGATTTTTAACTCTGAAAGCTGGATACTGCTAAAATGTGCAAACACGTTACAATTATATATAACAAATATCACAAACAATGTGATTAGTAGCCATATTGTTCGTCTGGACTATGTCACCCATAGAAGCCGAACGATCTAAGGTTAGGAAAAACAATAGTTTAGGAGGGGGTTCGAGGCGCAGCAACCCCCAACTTGGCCTTAGTATATGGGTATACATATGGACTTTAGCTTAGGCTAAGGCTTAGTGTATCGAGAACGGCATAGCATTTCACTTGCGCGCGTAAAAGTTGCACTGGTCTTTCGACCCATGTACAATCGCAGCGGAATAAGTGAGGCGTGAGGCGATATTTCCTTGAATAAGAACATAAAATGACGTAGTCCATGCGTCCGTCCAGCAGGCTAACTTGACAATAAGTGTGGATATTTTTTTCAAGTTACTTTATAGATAGGTCTTATCAATTTACGGATATTTCCCTAAATATTCGCTATTCTGGGTATCATGTGAACAACTTAAAACCAAACTGGACCAGACTATACAAATAGCTTCTGGACTATAACCATTAGCTAAGAAACATCAAAATAACCTCACAAAGTCGGCCCATAAACCAAACTTGATATCGGGATTTGCAGCGTGTTCGCAATTTTGTACAAACAGTTGGTCCCAAATAAAATCTCATAAGACACTTAGCGATGTAAAGTATCTTCAAGCACTAAACTTGACGTATATTCAGAATTTTACACTCATCCAATAAGCTTGCAAAAACTAGCAAATGAGATAAGCTGGAACTACGCTCACCCATCTCAATTTTGTAAACAAATGATTTTTATACAATTCGAGGCTCTGAACCTGCTGGTTAAGCAGTACGTATCGCTCAGTGGTCATCCGGTCAATGCAACATATTGTAAAAATTGCAAAGTGCATTGGCAGAATAGTCCAACAACCAAAGCAACTAACGTGCCACCATAAACACTCGACGTGCAAGAAAACAGCAAACGATAATAGAGATTGGCGAGTTTTTGGCTTTAGTCTACACTTTCGTTGTTTATTAATGGATCATTGGATTTATCGTAAGTCCGTCCGGTGGACCACGTCGAACTAAACTCAGGAACATTTTCGAACTCTATAGTTGTACCGACCAGTTTCTTAAATAAGTTGACGCAAATATTAGAAGAACAAAAATTTCGACACGGCTATTAATAATATGCAGCATTCTATAAAACCAAAGTAAAACCTATATCTTGTGCTTTTTGGATATATATATATAAACTAAAAATGCAAAAAAATAAATATTTGAGCTCGCGCGAAAGATCCTTTTGTTCCACTATAGTGCGGCAACTATGGTGCGTGTTGAAATTTTGATTTCAATAGATTGAGTTTGGTTCTACATTCAATATTAACTACGTAGATATTATTGTAGAAAAACGAATAAAATCTAGTTTAGAGTAATATTCATGCAGTTATTTTCACCATCATCGTACATCAGTTGCGGCATAAAATATTAAACATTCCTACAGCTTGTAAAATAGTTCAGTGCTTGGTAGAAATTTGCTCAGCCTCAAAAATTCAGAAAGAATAAAATAAAATGCTGATGGGCGGATTAAATTTTACAAATAATTTCATGTCTCAGGAAAAACCGTCTCCATAGTTGTTAGATTTTTCGAAAACTTTATAAAAATGTCGTTGTGCGTAGTAGTACACAATTTGAGAGTTTTACTTCATATACTACCGTTACCGTGTTGATAACGTCAATATTTGGCTGAAGTAAAATTAGGATGACTATATTAATTTAATATTTAAACTAGTAGCTTGTCTTATCGCCAAGATGGTGAATAACCAAGTGTTAAATATGTAATTTAGAGAGATGTGATTGTGCTCGCAATTTGCAATAAAGGTTGCGTTGCTCAAAATGACACCAAAATAGCATATATAGCTCTAGTGTTTTTGGAGATATTACCATTTTCGTGTTTTTAGGTCCCATGAGCTTATTGAGAAAACTTTTTGACTCACCCCTGCACAGTAGATAATTAGATAATTACAACAGGTCACACTATTTGCGGCTATATAGAGGATCAAACTGCTCTACAATGACAACAAACACACCTAGTAACGGCCAGAAGTGTAAATTTATCGATCGATTTCGACTTTGGCACAGTCATATAAATTTCAAAATTTATAAAATTTCGATGGACCGCGATTTCGATCGTTTTTTATTGCAATTATTTTGTGCCGCGAATGTATATAGCTGGGGCTGTTGAAGAGATGTTACCATTTTCATGTATTTTGGGTCTCGTGGACCCATTTTAGGAACAGTTTTGAGACAAATCATGCACCCTAAGAGAACCGCGTAGCAATACGCTATATACACTAATTGAGGTTTATTTGCTTTACAAAATGACCACAAATTGACTCAGATATCTACACCAGTTGTCGAGTTACAATACGTAACGTGATTGTTTGGGCCGCATCGGAACCCGACCCGAGGTCCTTTGGCCCGTTTTTTTTGGGGCGAGATGCTGCAATCGAGCTTCGCTCTTAACTAAATGACCTATCGCCCAAGTGAATCCGCTGAGCCGAAGTTGAGTTATGCCCGATACCGAAAAAACTCAGAAACAGACACCTTCGAAGTTTACCACTCTTGCCAGTGAGAATTCTTCGCTACGTTCGTTCCACTCACTACACTCAAAATTCAATAACAAATAATAAAATATAAAACTAATCACCATATAGCATTAATATTAAAATTTAGGCGTTGTGGTACAAGAAACGTTGATATCACTAATTTGTTGCCGAAGTTTTATCAACCATACCAAATTACTGGCCTATGCAAACTACCAAAATTATACTTGGGACATGACCTGGGGTCTCCAGCTTGGAAATAGGACGAACCTAAAATAGCTGGGAGCAATTCCCCCGTTGATGTGATGGGTCACCGTAGCTGAACTGGTGGATCATAAAGCACAGTAACAGTCAGAAAACATCAAAAATGACTATTTTAGAAACAGGTTGTATAATTATGTCTATTCAAAAATTTAAGTGATTTTTAGCTCCGAGGGGAAAATTTGGAGCCCATGCGGCAAAAACTTGCTTATTTTGAGCAGAGCTGGAAAGTTACTAAGGCATGAACTGGAGGAGACAAAAATTTACCTGTGGGCTTGAACGGTGGGTGGGGGAGGGTAAAATACATACCTGGGGCTCCCTTCTTCTCATCTGGAGAAGCCACAATTACAGAAGTTTTGTTCAACACGTTTAAGTTAATAAAACATCAAGAATATATTTCGCTAGATAGTAACCGATCATAGCTACTTTACTCGCAAGAAATCTGCAAGGGTAATTCTGGTTTTCTCACGGATGACGAATTGGGGACTATGTATTATTCTTTCGAAAAACAGGTGCCCGAAATTGAGCTTGCCTATTTTATTCTCGATTCACTGTCAGTTCAAACACCCAGATACTGTCCCGCGGGGCGCAAATAAACCCATTTTCTCTGCTGTGCTGAAAATCACTAAGTTATAGTGACTCGCTAAATTCCGCTGTGTTAGATGTATATATACAATGTTAAATATAAACCAGCCATTTAATAGTATTTCCACGTTTCTCCGGTCTTTTCCACAATATAAGCAGTAATATATTCAGCATCATTATATGCTCCTAGGATAAGGTGTTGCATCCTCACACTAATCCGTGGACATATAAGTAACTTCAAATAAATATAGATTTTAGTATGCTAAATAGTATTTTACCTCGTATTCCACTACAAACCTGGTGTCGTCGATACGAAAGTTGTCATACCATATAGGTTACAATACACTCATGTTTTATCTACGCTACCCAGCATCTTCAAGTACGGACGATCTTAACTAAAACATACTATAGCAGCTAAATTCAATAATAATTATAGCCAAATATACACACCTTTTACCCTTACAACGAATAAATACAATCACGGCCAGCAAAATCATGTACAAAACTGAATGATTCGATGCATATAAATAAATCTAATTTAAATCAAAGCGGACTAAACAAAAATATTAGTCAGATTCGAATCAATGAAATTAATTATCGATTTCAGCTAAATGAAATTTCGACAAGGAACTGTGACCAGCTTCCATTAAATGAAATGTCGACCCATTTCGAGCGAACGATTGAACGTTTTTGTGGCCGAGACTGTACACGAGTGGATAAACGTACAATAAATAAGACAGAAACACCATTTGTGAAAAAAATTGAAAGACAACTTGAAAAACTAAAAGATCGCCAAACATCCCGAACCTGACTGTTGTAGTTACACTTGACACTACCAGCGGTTTTGTTAACAGTAGTTATTTCGCAACTCCGGAACAAATGCGAGACAACGGGATATTTTAATCTTTGACACCAAGATGGCAAATTCGTCCGTGCACCAATTTCATATCACTGACATTGAGATTTTTAAAAAAGTCCAAATATTCCGTCTGTGCACCAATTTCATATCACCAATTTTATGAGATTTTAAAAAGAGTCGGCCGATACAGTGTTACTGAATTCACCAGGAACCATGAAGCTTGCACAACGGTTCTTTACTTCCTTGAACTCGACACAATGCGGAGTGTCCATGACATTTCTATTATCGTTATAGCTCTCATCTGACCCAGGTCGGCTAGTTACCCGGTGCGGCGGTGTGACACTACAATCTTCACCAGTATTTGACTCCTCCAGACTACAGCCAATCGGATATTCTGAGTATCTTGCGGTACTTTGGCATATGGACGATTTGTTCATTCGGAAAGACAAGTCTTTATCATATCTTTGGTCGTACGACGGCTGTGAGAGGTGGTCTGAGCACGATACTCTAGCCAAAGCCACATAAGCTGCTGAGCAAGGCTCATCATGACCAGTCTCGTCAAAGCGTCCAGCCCCCGTGGTAGTTGTCCTTGCTACAGTCGCGTTAAGAAGACGCACAGCATCCGCACGCGAAATATGTGGCTCAGACGTCGATCCGTGCGAAGCGTGCCCAAAACTCCCGGAGCATTCGCTTTGTCGTTGTTGATACGGTGCAGGAAATGTGGAAATCTGTATAAACAATGTCTCACAATGAACAAAAGATAGCCGACTCTCATCAAATGTATAATAGAGTAAACCAAACGACTCAAAACTCAACAGCAATACCAATAATAACTGTTGTTTGTCTAAGATAGGCACAACGTCAACTATGTTCGAACCTTTATTTTAAAAAGATTTGAAGGATAATGTTGAACTATTTGATACTTTCTAACGGAACCAATACTTGAGATACGTAGTTGGATTTGCAAAAATATTTATTTAAGTTTATAAATACCATTTTCAGCCTTTATCAACAACTCTGTGTTACGCGGAGTAGAACGAATACCAGATAGCCGACTTAGCCAGCCCAGCAGGCCATTCTTGACTTTAGCAAGGTCAAGTTGCATACTGGGCTCTCCAGTCGCTGAAAATTTTGCCAGGGAGCATGAACCAAGGAACCCCTGGCTAGGAACCAGAGGCATTTTGCAAAGAGTTAGCGATCAAAAATCGTGTCAAAAACACTGCCAAATTTGAAGGAGGGAAAATCAACTTTGAAGCAAATTTTGTCATTTGGGAATTTTTTGGCTATAGAATGGAATTTCAGTACAATAAATGAATGAATGACAGGAAGAGGGTTTAATATAATCCGATTTTTAGCCTAGATAAAGCCTTAGCTTAGCCTTTTTAGATTTATACACTTATCATTATCTTCAATCTTCAAATTTTTAACATGTTTAATACAATTGCCGTGCCCAGTAAGAAATTGCACGGCTAAATTCTCATTCTGTCTTTATTCAATTTCAAAAATGAGTTTCCTTATATCAATTTCTACAAAAAACACCTTGTCTACAAGCAGTTAGTTCCATCTCGCCACTTTGTCCCTATATGATCAATCTTTCAAGAAAGTCTTAACTATTGCAGTACGTATAGGAATGCAAGGTTCGGGACCGACAAATGCAGTGTCCGATCCTTTATTAGCCAGCCAATAGGCCAATCCATTCCCAAGCAATCCAGAATGCGCTTTAATTCAACATAGTTTCAAACTATTCCATTTAACAACCTTATTAAGATGCTTTTAGCATTCTAACGCACACCAAGATCTGATTTCGGAATTACCTAAAGCCTGAAGAAAGGATTGGCTATCGCTAAAATCAGCGATACTTCTGCTCCTAAATTTTTTTCTTGTAAAATTTATGCGTATCTGCATATAGCAGTAACCTCTGCTTGAAAAACAGTTGCGTGTCGACCAAGTGGGATGGATAGCGATACTATATTTGGAATAAAGATACAACCACCACAACTCTGTTGATTATATATATATATTGCCCCTGTTGATGGCCTATCCATCCGTGTAACATACTGTTTCAGTGCTTTCCACAGATTCGACGCTAAAGTCCTCGTAAAACCAGAATTGCTTATTCCTATATAACACTATCTGAAGGCATGCTCACAAGGGGGCCATATTTGACAGCTTCCTCCGCTATCGTCAGTTGCATGCGTCCTTTGACTAATCACTCTAGAGACCCATGCATTTGAGTCTGTGGTATTACTTCAGCGCAATTCTTTGGCCAATACATCAATGGATATGATATTCAACACCGCTTGCATCCCATTTAGTTTATGCATTTGGCGGGTTATTGTTTTTGTTCTTGGAATATCCGACACCGGTGTTAAATAAAAAGTTTTTTTTTTTCAATTTGAGTTCGAGCTGGACTGTGTGTGCGTTGGGAACGGGTGGGATGAGGCTTGCCATCGCGTTTTCTTAATTCTTTCTTTTCGGCACCGGAAATATCCGTGACTTTTCGATCCACTATCCAATTTCTCAGACAGTGACGAGTGTTGGAGAAGGGACTAACAGGAATTTAAGAGCAACCGCTTCGTTGACAGGATCAGTAAAATTGCTGCATTTTCAGCCGCCCCTATCTAACACAGAGGCCCCTCCGCTAGAGAACGGGTATTCAAAGTTCATGAATTACCAAATTATTCAATGCTGGAGGCATCTGTGCGAACAGGGCTTTCGAATGAGTCCAGTGCCTGGTATTGTCGAAAAGCAGGCACGGCGTTTGGACTATGGAGAAGTGCTTATACAGTTACAATCAGAATTAAGAGCACAAAAGTGTAACGCAAATGATGATATCGCAACCGATATCTAAAGCAAATCGAATGATATCGCAACATATCGATTTCTGTTTAAACGAAATTCGTTAAATTAAACGCAAAATAATTTTTTTTATTAAATGGAATGTTAGATTTTTACTGGCTCTCTGAATTGGCGAGTGGGGGCCTAGCATTTTCAAGTGCCCCATGGCAAAAGCCGAGTACTCCCCGGTGTGTGCTCCCTAACAAAATTTTTAACTCCATCGGATCATCGAATCTTCGCAATTTTTTCCATTAGGAACACCCCAAAGTACGTCATAATATTTGATCAAAATTTGTACTAAAATGCCATTGTAAAGTCAAAAATTTTGAAAATTTTGTCCAAATCGGCTTCAAAATCGTTTTGACAGTGTTTGTCTTTTGACAAATGCCCCCACGCAAAATTGGACGGTTTCTCAGTTCGAAGCCACGGCCCCGGTTCATGGCCCCTCGCAAAATTTTAAGGGAATGGAAAGTCCTGTTTCATGCAATCGAAATTCGTTAAATGCTAGCTTTTTGCGAAGCTTCTCCATTTACCTGTTGTTGTCTCGCGCCATTGCGCGAATACAGATACTCTATTATACCATCGAACATTTCAGGCAAACTGGGCGAAAATTTAGTACCATTTGCTTAGACCAGGGAGTAACCGGAATTCCGGTTCCGGCGAAAATCGTGTTCCGGTTGCGGTTGCGGCAAAGAGCAAAAACCATACCGGAACCGGAATTCCGGTTTAAAAATTTTGTTTGAAATTTGCTAGTTTTTTGCTTCATCCTGTAATCCAAACATATATAATATATCTTATACAATGATCAAGCTCAAATACAACCAAGCAAAAGAAAAGATTAACTAACCAATTTGCCGTGTGAAACGTAAGTAGGGCACATAATTTGAGCAGTAATTTTTCATAATAACCTGCAGGAGTTTGTTAAATCAAAGCCAGGTCGATGCTTGTAGCAGCTATTTTACACATCCAGAAGTCTGTGGAATACGTTTGAATTAAACCGGTCCAACTCGGTAACAGAGTATGGCTTACGCAAAAGTACTTAGGGTATGCTTGGCTAACATAAATTGCGTCAAGCACCCGCCAGTGCGCTTGTAAACTTGGTAAATCAATCTATATTGAAGTAAACTAACGTTATCTGCAACGCAGCTAGAAACTGCTTTCTTGACAATGAACTGTATTTATTGAAACTGTGCAAGCAGCATCACAGTGTGTCTCATTTATAGCATTCTGATTAGAAAGTTATCATCATTATGATCTAACTGACGGGCACTGTTTGTCCAACGCTAGCCTAAACAGTGTCTCTGACCACAGATCAGAAAATTACCTTGTATCTATTATTTTCTCTTAGAATCATATAAACCAATAATTTTAAGTTTCCTACAGAAGAACATGCAACAAACGTATGTGTAGTAAAGCGAGGCGACTGGAGACAGAGCGAAAGTGTGTATCCTACGCTCCAAGCTTTGTAAGCACATTCGATTTGACGCAGTATACACAATGGTGTATAGTGAAAGACATTTTTTGCTCTGAGTGTCCAAAAACCGACATATTTGATCAATAAATAAACATTATTAGCTTCCTCAGTCTCTTTAAAGTTTCAGAAAGGCAATAATACCATCGCAATACATTAATTTTAATGTAAAAGTTATTTTTAATGCATTTTAAATCCACAATAGCTTCATTTCTTCCATCATCTGTTTTACTATATATAAATTTCGAAGACCAAGTTCCGGTTCCGGATCCGGTTTAAATGGACGGTTCCGGTTCCGGTAAATTTCGGTTCCGGTTATTCCCTGGCTTAGACATATTCGCTTATCACTAACCGTTACCCTTACCGCATGCACCGGAAAAGAACATCGAAGTTGTTCATTTTTAATACCCAATTTTCCCCTCATCTGATTCAAGTTTCCTTGTTTTACATGTTAAGAAATCAACAATCGCATCACCAAAGCCAGATCAACCTTTAGTCAGATGACAACAGCAATGGACCGGGAACAATGGCGGCAATTGTGCGACGGTGGCGACCTCAGTCAATCGACATCAAGTCAACAGTGCTGGGGCCAGGTGATACCAGGTGATATATGTTAAACAATTCATTTTCGATGTTTTCCACATTTTCCATGTGTTTAACGGTTTCATGAGAACCCTGATCCCTATACTTATTGTAACGCAACATTGTGATCAGATTGCTTCATAGTTATTCTAATTGCTATTGCTAATATAATGTTGAGCTAGCGGCTTCTAGCATGGTGCTTAAACAAATGCTGTGTCACTGCGATTGATACATTTCGAAATTTTCCCTGTTTTTTGTTATTTAGGAATGAAACAAGCAGCCCTGCGCAATTAGGTCGTACAGCCGGTAATGCCTTGCAAAAATATTATTGTTTTCGTGACGTTTCGAAGGAGCGAGGAACCTCCATTTATAACCTCACATTAGACAAAATATCAGTAATTCTTGAACTTCGTATGGTGAAGTTTTTGATGAGTAGGAAAGATGCGACGGACTTCGGGGCTTTGATTTTCGGCGGATATGTTCAGCGTTCGTTGATAGCGAAGCAGCCCTTTCCCGGTTCCCCTGGCTGTCCTAAGAACTATGGTCACGGACGAACTTGTTCGCAGACACGTGCAAAGGCATTTAAACGAGCACTCACGCAAAAGCATGTAAACGCATTTGAGTGTGTCTGCATTTTCTGTGTACCTAATTCTGTCAATAACTGCAGTAAAGGTACTTTCTAAGACCTTCGGTACGTAAAGGCTAGCTGACATAGGCAGTGCAGTTTTTTTATAAAAAGTGTAAAGTGAAATAACAAGCACTGAACCTGGGGCGTAAAAATCTCCGAACGGACCACTGAAAAGGACAATCCGTAATTTTGGCAACATTCAGTGAAATTCATTCATGGTGTTTTTGATTGTGTGCATGTTTGTGAAGATAGCGCAGAAATTAATCTCACCTGATATGACGGCGCAGCTGGACAATTCGGCCACTGCTGTTCAAAGACGTCTGGTGTGAGAACCTCTTGTATAGGCGACACAATGCGCCTGAAATTTTAAATATCTGTAGATGGAAATTTTAAATACGTGTAGATGCATAATGTATAGTACACTAGATGCTTTTTTACTACGTTAACTTCACAAGTCCTACTGGCATAGTTATAAAATAGTATACTGCATTTCAACACAAATCGCGTGAATGATTTTGCTGCCACCTCAAATCAATGACTAAAATAGCACTAAGCTGGCCTGTAAACAGCCCTCCGAAAAGTGGGCGGGGGGACTTCGGGGGCCCCCATGTTTATTCTCGGGGGAAATTTTAAACTGGGGGGGATAAATTTTGCTTAAAAATACAAAATATTTCCATATTTTCATGCATTTTTACATGTGTGAACGTACTTTCAAGTTAAAAAACAATATTTTAGCATTATAAATAGTGGTAATTAATGTTTAAAAAAACATTTGCAAACAAAGAACATAAATTTTCAGACATAAAAAATTTTTGGAATTAGTTGAACATGGGGGGTTTCGGCCGAGGGGACGGACATGGGGAAAATCTCACGAACACGGGGGGATTTGTGAAGTGGGGTCCCCCCACTGTGGACAGGCCAGCTAAGTTCTGTCGCCTTTATTAGCACGACAGACATTTCCAATAAACTAAACACATTTCGGAACCCGTAAGAAATGATTGTCACTTTTCGAGAGAGCAGTAGTTTGTAAAAATCGAGCAAACAGTGTCATAACAGTGGACGTTTATGCTGGTACTGTGTGTCAAGCGCCCCATATGAAAAAATAGCAGTGAAGTTACAAGATTAGTGGCTCCATAAAATTAGAGAATACCACCAAGACGGTGCGTTACGCAACAGCTTATGTTGAAAGGTATGAACTTAAGGATTAGTGCGTCGAGACATATTGTCAAAATACCGCATTGGATCAATTTTGACAACATTCATGGATTTTTCTAAAAATCCATGTGGGTTTTTGGTACTATTTTGGGTTTTGGTTTTCCATTCGGTGTTCTTTTTCCAAAAATCCATGTGTGTTTTAGGTAAGCTTTTTAAAAAATATGAGCTTTTCGAGCTTTTGATGCATGCCAACGTCGCTCGAAAATTGTGGAAATTTTGTGGGAAATTGAAACAATTGAAAGAAATCTTATCAAAAACTGAAAATTTTGGCAGAGATGGGAAATGTTTTACCAAAACTGAAGTGGTTATCATTTCCTAAAAGTTAAAAAATCCCCAGCGTGTTTCGCCTCCTACCTGACTGCAACATTTCAACGAAAATATACTTTAGCGGTACCAATGATCTATATTGCTTCGCTTCGCTCATTTAAACGCGTTAGTTTACAAAAGTGACCGGACCAAATTGGGGTAATATTAAAATTTGCATAAAATTAACTAATTAATTAACTTAGTAGCACATACAGTCAAGTTTTAGAACTTCAGCAAAATGTCATATTCGTGATCAGCAATATCCAAGACCCCTTGTGCGATTATTTATGAGCACTTTGAAAATTTTCTAAGCAAGAGCTAATTAACTAATAAACATGTTCAAACATCTTCGAATAGAAATATACACCAGATTCGTAATCATCAAAGAGAGATGCACTATACATACCAAAATAATAGCTTTACACTAATTATTCATTGAAAAATAAGCAAATTTTGCATGAAAAAGCTAAGGATAGGATAACACGATTAACTAAAACAAGTTTGGACAAAACTATAACTACTGCACGTAAAGGATATTCTGGCCTGTCCACAGTGGAGGGACCTCCCACTTTCCAAATCCCCCATGTTCGTGAGATTTTCCCCATGTCCGTCCCCCACCCCCCACTCGGCCGAAACCTCCATGTTCAGATAATTCCCAAAATGTTTTATGTCTGAAAATTTATGTTTTTTGTTTGCAAATTGTTTTTTAAACATTAATTACCACTATTTATAATGCTAAAATATCGTTTTTAGCTTGAAAATACATTCACGGTTGTACAAATGCACTAAAATATGGAATTATTTAGCATTTTTAAGCAAAATTGATCCATCCCATCTAATTTTCCCCCGAGAATGAACATGGGGGGCCCACGAAGTTCCGCCCACTTTCGGAGGGCTGTGGACAGGCCAAATATTAGGCCTTTCAAGCAAAAAAAATTAATCGGTACAGTAGTTATTGAAGAGTTCAAGGGACGGACGGTGTCTATTTTATACCCCTCTGACAAAAACCAAAAAGCTTCGCTCTGTAGAATGACACCGAAGCATAGGCAAATCTTGGTCAAGAATATTGCTTTTAGCAATCTATTCCGTAGTTTGGGCGAGGTTAGGAAAATATCGACTATGTAGCTTATAGCTACACTCACAGTAAAAAAATTAACCAAGCTTATAGCTACACTCACAGTAAAAAATTTAACCAAGCTTACAGCTACACTCACAGTAAAAAATTTAACCAAGCATATAGCTACACTCACAGTAAAAAATTTAACCAAGCTTATAGCTACACTCACAGTAAAAAATTTAACCAAGCTTATAGCTACACTCACAGTAAAAAATTTAATCAAGCATATAGCTACACTCACAGTAAAAAATTTAACCAAGCTTATAGCTACACTCACAGTAAAAAATTTAACCAAGCTTATAGCTACACTCACAGTAAAAAATTTAACCAAGCATATAGCTACACTCACAGTAAAAAATTTAACCAAGCTTATAGCTACACTCACAGTAAAAAGTTTAACCAAGCATATAGCTACACTCACAGTAAAAAATTTAACCAAGCTTATAGCTACACTCACAGTAAAAAATTTAACCAAGCATATAGCTACACTCACAGTAAAAAATTTAACCAAGCTTATAGCTACACTCACAGTAAAAAATTTAACCAAGCTTATAGCTACACTCACAGTAAAAAATTTAACCAAAGACCACCCGTCATACTCAAGCGTATCAGCAATACCTACGCGATTTTGACACAAGTTTTGGAGTTTTCGCTCTTTTAATCAGTGGCTGAAGGCGTTATGGGATTGATGTCAGACCTACAGATGCAACAGCACAAACCCGCCATAGTATGAATTTTTTGTAACATCAATAGCGGTTATCATGTTATAATTAATTCATGTTAATTTTAAAGCTTTTTTGAAAATTCGAAAACATGCAAAGTACAAATTAACCCAAACTTTTTTGAATCCCTTCGTAATAAATTCAGTTTTACCAATACCATAATAATAAAACAATAAAAAAATTGTATTTCATCAGTACACCAGTATAATAATCG